>JAASGK010000463.1:0-23545 GCA_023334195.1 Globisporangium emineosum
GCGGCACAGGGGAAAGGGGAAGCGTTGAGGCGGCGCCAACTTGCAAGTTGCCTCTACCATCACTCTGAATTGGATTCCTCATTCAGCAACTGGAGTTGCTGTGGAGTTCCTGGTTTGGGATACCAGCGGACATGGGTACACCCAGAGCCGGACGTGGGTACACTCTGGGTGCCGGATTGGATTGAGAATCCGAATCAAGTTTCAGATTAAAAATGAGAATTGTTCTGATTTATGAAGCGAGCTTCAAGCTCCATTCAGACCACCAACACACCACCAGTCCACTCCACTCACTCTCGTTCTCAACGGAGACGTGCTCACAAGATCTGTTTCTCCTTCGCTTACAGCCGAGACACTGTTGCTGCTGAGGACATCTTGGCGGCCAAGCTAAAACTTGAGAGCGGATCTTCTGCACAGTCCTTGGCTGAGGTAGCTGCTGGTGCTGAACACTTTGCATCGTCCAGGTCAGCGACTATTACTGCTGTATCTCCTGCTGCTGATTCCAATGGCAAGTGCTTCGTCTTCTCATAGAGGTTCTCGAGGAACGCGCACACTGCCTCTCCATGAGCCAACGCACGCGGCGAGACCAAGTAGTTGAATGCGTGATGCGCGTCGGGGATCTCCAGAAACACGTCCTCAACGCCTCCGTGTGATACACTTGAGCTGACAGTCCGCTGACGACACTTTTGCAGGTTCTCGAAGAACAACACCGAGTCCTTAAATGGTACAAGCGTGTCGTGGGTGCCATGCGAAACCAAGAACGGCGGGATGATGATGCTTTCGTTCTGGCCACTCGCCTGCACCCAGCTCATGGGCGAAGCCTGGTCGAACTCGTCACTCGCCTCCTTGAGCTTCTTCTGCATCACGACAAGTTCAATGAAGCGCACAAAGGAGTACCCTTTATCCTTGTAAAAGTAGATCCCGTGGCGGTCTTTAAAGTCATGCACGCCATACGTGTCGATGCATCCGCGCACACTCGTGTCGACGTGCTCAAAGCCCGGCTGCAGCGACTTGTCGCTCGCTGTGAGCGCTACGAGGCTCGCCAAGTGACCGCCCGCAGACTCGCCACCGACAACGATATACTTTGGATCGGCGTCCTGTAACAATGGCGATTCGTGCGCATGCTGCCGCAAGAATGCGATCGCGCGCTTTGAGTCAATCAAGTGCTCTGGGAACGCGACCTTGGGCGACAAGCGGTAGTCGATCACACACACGACCCAACCAAGCGCAGCGACCTGGTGAATGAGCGGTTGTGGCGGGTTCTTGCGGTCACCCACGACCCACCCGCCCCCATGGATGTACAGCAAGATCGGCGCGTTCGGCTTGCAGTTGCTCCTGTGCTTGTACACGTCCATCTTGAGTTTGGTCGTGTTGTTCTTGCCCACATGCGCATACACGAGCGTACCGACATTCTGCACGCCCGGGTAGCTCAGCAACAACGCCATGGTCTGAGGCAATGGCAGCATGACGCTGAGCCAGTTGCGGAAGCTCATGTTGCCCACGTGCACTAGCTTTTCTTCGGGGATGTCTGACTGCTCGACCATCGCGTCACGGATGCAGTGCTTGGCGCTCACGTTGCTTCTGTACAATTCGGTGAGCCGCACGAGCACGACGCATTGTACGACGCCTGCGACCGAGCCGATCCAGCCCGAGAGCACGGGCGTCTTGGACTTACGCACGAGCCAGTAGACCACGCCGGCGTTCAGTGCCAGGAATTTGTGCGACAGCTCGGTTGGCAGCAGCGCCGCAGCGAAGCTCAGCATGTTCTACACAGTGCCATACACACGCATCCAGGCCATAGAAATTAGCCATAGAGAGTACAGCGTCAATGCGTATGAGAATTGCTGTGGGTGTGTACACTGTACCTCTTTGACGACGTCCTTGTTGCGCGCGCGCCGCACAAGATGCAGCATCGTGAGCGCGAACGCCAGGTACCCCCAGCGCACAGCACCTTCGCTCGTCGCCAGCTCCCGCACGACCTTCATGACACGTTCGCACACTCGTTATCACACACGCACACGCAGGTAGAGAGAGCGAGAGAATCCACGGACTTCTTGAGGCTTCCGTCGATCGCTCGTTGCTCTTTAGCTGCTGCCTGGTGAAACAGCGAGTGAACAAGCAACGCAACTTGAATGTTGGCTTGTTCACTTGCTGCGGAATTACCATTATTAGTAATTCCAGCCAATAGGGAGTTTAAGTAGCACTTTGTAATTTGCATTTTGCACTTTGTAGCATGAAAATGTGTGATAAAAAGGTCAGTGCGAACCTAAGGAAATACACAGAGCTGCAATTTCAAAATGTATGCAGCCAAATCGAGAAAAACTACAGAGCACTTTGCAGCTTTGACACGCGTATGTACGCCCCTCTCTAATCCGATTGCAACCCTCTCAAAGGTGATTGGGTTTTCGGAAATGCAAATTACAAAGTGCTACTTAAACTCCCCAATGAAAATAAACTGAAACTTTTCCGTTTCTCTTGCTCACGTGAGCAAGAGAAAAAAATGGAACCAAGCACACACAAAAGATCGCTTTTTTCCTTCGCGAACGTCTCCATTGACGCTGCCCACGTCATTCAGTTATATGTGGCGTTCACTGTGTGCAGTACTGTAAACCCACGTCTTGCTCAGCGATTCCAAGGACACTTCTGTCAGCTTCAACATGGGCTCAAATGGCTTCACACATGGATCGTCTTCATCTGGAGCTCTCTGTCTATTCGACCTTGATTGTGCGGTAGATCTTGCGCACGAACACGAGCGAGCTACGGAAGCCGATGAAGCCGAGCATGACGAAGAAGCAGTACGCCATCATGCTCGTGTAGCCAAAGTAGAACGCGGCCTGGAAGAATCCCGTCATCGCGGTCGCGTGCTTGTAGTACCAGATGCTGTAGAGCAGCACGAAGAAGCCCGCGACGCCGCCCGATAGATACGAGCGCCACCACCAGCGGTGGTCCTCAGACGACAGCTGGATGTACGTGAGCGAGATGGTCGTGAACGACGTCACGAACACGAGCATCACGAAGCTCAGAAACAAAATCCCAAAGAGCTTGTAGATCGAGTGGCCCCAGATCGCCGCAAAGATGTGGTGCAGCTCAATGTACACGGCGCTGAACGGCAGGCAGCCCGCCGCGAGCATGAGAACCGCCGGACTGCGGTACGCTGGCACCGTGGGGATCTCGCGTGGGATCTTGTTGGTGCGGCACGGCGCGTTGAAGTCCCCGGCCGTGTTGCGACCTGCGATGCCGCCGATGACCGTCAGCGGCAGTGCCACGAGCATAAAGATCGCGAGCACGATCATGATCGTGCCGAACGGCAGCGCCGCCGACGAGTCGTTCCAGATCGCGACCGAGTTCAGGAACGAGAACACGATCAGCAGCGGACCGGGGATGATGAACACCGACAGCAAGATGTTCCAGACCCAGCGCTGACTGTTGCAATATGAATGAAACACACAAGCCACAACAGTGTTAGCACCATTTTCCATACAAAGTACAACAATGCCGAGACTATAGAACATACCCTCCAAGCTGACGGTACAGCCGAGCCGAGTGGTACCCGCCGACGCTCGCCGTGAGCGCGTAGAGCACGATGAACGCCGTCATCATGCCGCCGCGCTTGTTGGGCTTCACGATCCCGAGCAAGGACGACACGAGCACGACCATGAGCATCACGAACAACTGCGCGCCGGCGCCATTGAACGCGCAGAAGAGACTCAAATTCGTCGGCACGCGGAACACGTCGGCGTGCACGAGTTTCCACCCCGAATCGTCTTCTAAACCGCCAGATCCGCTTTCCTCACCAGTCTCCAGGTCCATGTAGCGAGAGAAATCGCGCTTGAGGATGCGCAGCATGACGATCGACAGGAACGCCGTGAGCATCATCACGAGGATGAATGAGTTAATCACCGAGATCCAGTGCAGCTCGAGGTCGTCGTTGAACTCTCCTTCGTGCACATTGCGGTCGTCAAACTGCAAATCCGGACGGTAGTGCCACGTCACCGAGTACGTGAAGATCGCCTCCGGGTGCGTCGCGACGTTCTCGTCCGAGAGCGCGTAGCGGTACTCGAGTCCCGGGTCCGACGACGACATGGAGACGTTCGCACCCACGAGCTACATGGCAAAACAAGCATAGATAGTCTGGTCAGTATACGAGCAAAGCAATCAGCAACACATGACACAGACACACGCAAGGAGCAATTCGTACGCGGTTCTCGCCCTTCGTGTCGAGCCCTTCGTCGTTGTACGCGATGTCAAAGTGCAGGTGCGTGTTGAGGAAGTAGTGCACCTGCGTCATGCCCTGCTGGATCAAGTAGCCCACCTGGCCCTGCAACTGGATGTCGTCCACATACATCTCAAAGTATCGTCGGCAAAGGTTAAGGAGTCATGATGAGCCACCATTCGCAGCACGCACAGCAATTCGAATGCAGTATACAAAGCCCAAGTTTGAAAGGATATTTCATAGTCTTCGTCGACCGCGTCCTTGAACTTCTGCAGGATCTCGTGCGTCATCTCGAGCTTGCAGAGCTGCGCGTAGCTCTGGTCGACACCAAAGTAGAGCCGGTAGTCCGTGATGACCTTGCGACTACCCGTGAGCAGCTCGCCGAGCGCGTGGTCGTCCCACTGACCCTCCTTCGGCTTGCAGTACGGCAGCTTGTAGTATTGATACGTCTCAGTTGGGTTCGCGTACGGGCGGATCTAAACAGAAATGCACGTGAGGTCGCGTGAGTCGCATGGCAAATCCACACCAGCGCCACACATACAAACATGCATAGGAGCGTACCGTGTTGGCGACGACGAGCACCTCGTCACGCGCCTTGTACTCGGCCGCAAGCGCTGCCTGCGGCACCAGCGAGAGCACCGCCGCAGCGGCCGCCAGCGCCAGCATCTTCATCGTGTGTCGCATCCCTTGCGCTTATTTTGCGGTTTGTGGATAATAAAAGAGCGACTGACTGAAAACCCGTGACTCTGTGAGCCGCGATTATATAGGTGGTTTAGTGTAATTCAAAGCAAGATTTACTGATATCAAGAGAAGACTAAAAAATTATGATTCGTACTTTCATTTTCTTAAGTTGATACTGAAAAAAATAGATTTGAAAAATACGGTAGTGGTGCACGATACAATTGTGTCCTCACTGATGGACCACACTCAGAAGGCACGAAGACATATCTTCAGGACGCTTTGAGGGTTTGTGGTTGGATCATATTCAAAAAACAAATTACATCACTTGGGATAGTATCATACTGCACACACTGAACGCTCGCCATTGTATTCTTTCTTTCTTCTTCGTCGACTCTGTCTGCCTTGGTTCTCTTCTGTAGGTAGGTAGGTTCACCAATTGCTACTCTTCATTCTTGTTGACTGGATCGCACTTTGGCCTTCTCGACAGACTCGCTTCTCGTTGTTGTTTACTGTTATGTACACTTCTTCATCTTCTTCTTCTGGATACTTTGACACGATTGTTTTTCTTTCTTCAGGGCTCCTTCCGGTTTATTTACATGGCGAGCGAGCCGGTCTTGAGCGCGAGCGCGATCTCCGTCATCGTCGGGCGTTTCGCAGGGTCTTTCTCAAGACACGCAGCAATAACCTCCTTCATGACGTTGGAGCAGTTGACGCTCAGGCGGAAACCGATCTTGCGCATGCTGGGCGAGAGCGCGGACTCGCTATTGCGCGACGTGATCGAGCGTCTCGCGTTGATCACCGGGTTCTCGCCCGTGTCGAGCTCCACGAGGATCACGCCGAGCGAGAACACGTCCGATTTTTCAGTAGGTTGGTTCCCGCGCAGTACCTCGGGTGCCGCGAAGATGCCGCACTCCGAGTCCAAGGGCGACAACTTCACGTAGTGGAAGATTGAAAAGAGACTCAGCTTCGCCGCGTAGTTCTTGTCGAGCAACACGTTGAACGAATTCAGGCGGCCATGCACGATCCGCTTCTGATGCAGAAATCCTAGCGCATCAACGACCTGGCGAGCGATCGCGTGTTGCTGCGCTACCGAGAGCCCCACAGAACTCGCGACGCAATCCCGAAGAGCTCCGTTCTCCACGTACTCGACCACTGCGCAGAGCTCCGTGCCTTCATTGTCCCACATTGCGCCCTTAAACGCCGCGATTCGCGGATGCTTGAGCTCGACCATGTGCTCGATCTCGGTGACAAACTCGCGCAGCACCGCTTTCGACGCGGCGTTACTCTTGATCTTCTTGATGATTACCGACTCGTCCATGTATTCGCCAAACCAGAGCTCCGAACGGCTGCTCACGCGGATCATGCGGTGGAGAAAGACGTCGTTGTAACTCAAACGCGTGAGCGCAATGTACCCATCCGCGACGTTCGCGAGCAGCTCAAAGTCCGAGGTCGTCTGGCTGCAGCTTGACGGTGCATTGAGCTCCATGTACGGATGATCCGCGAGGTCGCCCATGCCGATCGCGATCGACGGCGTCGCGCTGTTTGCGAGCTTTGGGGATTCTTCACGCTGGCGCTTCCGTCGAATCACGAAAAACAGGATCGCGAGCAGCACGAGACATCCAAGTACAATACCGACCACGATCCAGGTTTTCGAGGAGGACGAGGACGAGTCGCTCCCATCCGCTTGGGCGACTGGTGCTGCTGTGGATGCTGGTGTTGGCGCCTCTGCTGCTGACGTTGGTACGGGCACGAGGCCGTCGCCGCTTGAACTCTTGCTCGAATTGATGCAAAACTTGAACGACGTGCTGAGCTTGTTGATCACGTCGTCGCTTGGACACACCTCGGTCTCCGTCGTGCCGTTGAACACCAAGAGGCTGATCTTCGAGAGGAACTCAAACTGCGTCTCCGTCAGCTTGGACGCGTTCAGAGGGTTCGAGTCCAGCGCGAGAAGCTGCAGTGACGTGAAGTTGAACACAACCGACGGGAACTCGCGAATTTGGTTGTTCGAGAGGACCCTAGAAAAAAATCAATATCAAATTTGGGATTCACAGTCATGACAAAGTTAGCAAAACATAATGGCAGGTTGGATCATCCAAGATGCAAACGAAGTCTTTCTTGAACGTACAGTGATGTGAGTGCTGGAAAGTTAGCTGGAGCCAAATTGAATGACGTGAGTGCATTTCGAGAGAGATCCCTGTCGTAATGGAAAAAGTACAAGATATTTTGAAGCGCAACTTTGTCAGACTCAGCTCAAAATCTCATGATCCTCTGGGCGAGAACAGGAGTGAAGAACTGCTAGAACGTACAATGACTTGAGTGTCGGGAACGATTGGCTTTGGAAATCCGACGGGATCGAGCGGATCCCGTTGTTCGAGAGGTTCAGGGACGTCACCTTGTTTCCCGCGACGAACTGGGTCGGGATCGTCGTGAGCCGACAGTTGTTGATAGCACTGCAGACACAAAACAGATGGGAGTTAAGAAATAGGACAGTCAGAATCTAGGACACCAACGACACTAGGGCAGACAGATGGCTTGGATGATCACTCACAGTGTCTCTGCGCCATTGAGAGGCAGCGCGCCGTCGATGCCCGTGAGGATGAGGTCGATAAAGGATCTGGTCAAGCACAACATAGGCACATAGGGGGGAAAAATTAGTCTAGGGCTTCCGCATATTTCAGAATCAGCCACCCACATCTTGTCGAGCGTCTTGGAGGACTGGACGTTGAGCGACGACAGGTCCAGCGTGTAGAGCGGCGTGGACGCCGGCGTCGCCACTTCAAACTCACTGCCATCATCAATAACAAACAACACACAGAAAAAATATCATCAGCCCCACACACATCCATATCCAATGTCCTAAAAGAAGAGCAACATGTAAGGCACGTACACTGAATTCACTTGGTCGGCCACCTGCACGAGCCCGACGCGCTCGAACGGCGCGACGCCGGCGAGGTTGCTGGCTTTGGCCGGCGCGAAGGCCCAGGCGCCCTCGCTGGCGCCGAAAGGCTCCATGCAGAGCGCGGTCTTGCCGCTCAGCAGCGTGACGCAGCGCGCGTCGCTCACGCAGTTGATCGCGTTCTCGGACGACTGGCCCAACACCACGCAGGCGCTGTTGGTCTTGCACGCGCCGTTGCAGCTGGTGGTCAGCGTGTTGAGCGACGCGGTCGCCAGGTTGAGCGTCCGGTCTTCCGCGGACGAGGACGATGCGGACGATGTGGACGAAGCTGCGGCTGTGGACGCGCGGACGGTCGCGGGGAGTATAGCCATCTGGACCATGACGACTGCCATTACAACCAGCGATAGGCACGTCGGCGTCCGCGTGCGGCGATCTGTGCCTGTGGGTCTCATTCTTCGTCTCATTACGTAATTGTCGATCCAAAAAGAAATGCTCACTCGTCAGCGTTCGGCGCTTCTTCTTCTTGGATTTGGGCCGCCCCACCGCCACCTCCAGAAGCACGGACGAGCGGACGGACGGATGGAGACGTGACTCGAGAGCAAGGAGACGCGGGGAGCTGATGCAGGTGGGCGGGTGTCGCAGACGCAGGAGCCGTGGCGACTCGCGGGCGTGGGTGTGGATATGAATCTCTCTCTCTCTCGGATCAAAAGCCAACCGCGGTCGAGCCAAAAGACTGGGAGGGGGGGATACGCGGAGGGCCTTTGTGAAAAGAAGCGAGGAGGAGGAGAAGACGAGCAGCCACCTCAAATCTTTCACGCAGCGCGCCGTGTGTGGATGGCTGCGGCCGCCGTCTACGGTAATTGATCAGGTTGGGAGAATACAGGGAGGAGGAGCCGTCCTGTGTGAGTTTGCGAGCCAAGCGAGCACCAGAACGAACGCGCGGGAAGCTCTCGCTCGCGCCGCGGATCAGACTGCCTGCCTCCGCTCTATTGCAAACGCTTTCCCCCACACATCACAACAGCGACACAACTCGGTCAAAATTGAGCCAAAAAGCCAGAGCAGACGGGGCGGACTTGGCTTCCGTTTTTTGGCCAAGAAACGTCACAACGTGACACGTTTTGGCCACAGTTTCCGTTTGTAACGCTCTGTCATTGGACGAAAAGATCGGCAAGGGAAAGATATGATTGGCCGAAATAGGAAAGAAGCGGGAAATGCACAGAAACAGGGACAAGAGTATGAAATTCGGGATGGAACCGGGACGGAACAGTAGGTACAGTACAGCGGATCCGACTCGCCAAATTTATTTTAACCGCGTTCAGCGATTTTGATTCATCCAAAAGATCACTGAAAGCCTGCAGATCACAATGTGCAGCCCGCAACATTGTGGTCCACGTGCATGAAGGCGCTAGCGATTGGTTATTTGCATTGCTTTCGTGAGGCCTTATTAGTGCTGGGGCAGCCGTCCTCTGTTGCAGCTCAGAACTCGCAGTGGCTGGAGGTTTCGGAGGCTGTCTTCTGCCTCCGGTCGAACCAAACCTCTCTTTTCCATAAAGAGAGGCAACCAGAGGAGGTGGCTCGCCTCTTGTTGGCAGAGTTGAAGTTGTTCTTGTTGGATGGATACACTTGGACAAGTCGGACTTGTTTATATAGATACACTGCATATATCCATATCAACTGCTGCTTGGAGACGCGATCTGGGCATGCGCGATCGCCTGCTCCAGCGCCGCAACCGCGTCTCTTACTGCGCGCGGCAGCAGCAGCACGTCCAGAAGCTGCTGCAGCGTGTACAGCACGCTGAACAGGTGCGCGCCAAGGTGACGCTCCTCGCTTTGGCAAAGGCGCGTCAGCAGCCGCACCATCGGCTCACTCACTGGCAATGAAGAGCTACTACCAACAGCAGTCTCGTTCTCCACATGACGCGCGATCCAAGCAGCCAGCTCCATGGGCGACGACGTGTAGCTGTGCTGTTGGTGCTGTTGGTGCTGTTGGTGCTGTGAGGAGATAATCGAACGGAACGACAGCTGCTGGTGCTCCAACGACTGGCGGTGGTGGTGGTCGCCTTCTTCGCTTGGAGCCACAGCAAACCCCAGGCGCACCTTGGCGTCTTCGTTCGCAAACGTGTACTTGACTTTCGCAAACAGCAGCGTGAAGATCGGCTGCGTGACGATGCGCACAGTCTTCTCATAGACCACGTGGTGGAGCTCCATCGCGCTGTTCTCGTCCAGGCCGCTCATTTGCTGCAGTTCGGTGGCTTTCGTCGCCATTACGTCCTTCACGAGCCCATCAATGCACTTGCGCACGCATTGGACCGCGAAATGGCAGGCACTCACCCACACGCTCGCCTTGAACTCGAGCCAGAACCTGCGCAGCTGCCGTGTGAGAAGCTGCTGGTCGTCTGCGAAGAGCGCTTCCAGGCAGATTTGCACGCGCTCACTCGCCAGCGGCACGGTCACGAGCGTGCTGCAGATGTTGCGGAACGATAGGAATGGCAGTGTTGACGATGGCGAAGACGACGACGAAGCGCCGCTGTCATTTAGCTCGCCTGCTATAGCGGAAGATGACGAGGAGGACCCTGAGGACGACGGCATGGGCTGCAAGAACGACGTGTGCCTGGCCGAACCCGAGCCCGACGCGTTGCTGCTCTCATGCCCAAGGATTTGGTGCGAGCGCAGCTGCAGCAGTCGCGAACTCGCAAACTCCATCGACAAGTTGCTCAGAAACTTGTGCATCTGGTCGATCGCGCGCAAGCTCTTGTAGGGCTTTTGGATCCCGTTCTCCAGCACGTTGAGCGTCACGTACTGGCGCTCGAGCTTCTCAAAGTCCAGCTGCTTGCTGGTGTCGTTGAAGTAGTTGGTCGCCCTCAGGCGCTCAAGAGACAGCCCAATGACGCCGATGAACGGGACGCAGCAGCACTTGGCGCTCATGAGCGCTTGGCGCTTGCGAAGGTTCTCAAAGCCGCCCGAGTGGTCGCAGAGCGTGCGCAGTTCGCGCAAGTGGGTCTTGAACTTTGGTCGCACTTTCTTCCACGTCATGGGCAGTCTGGAGACCATCAGTGGCGGGTCCCCCAAGCAGCCTACGCAGGCCATGACTAAGTGGAAATTGTTCATGGAGATAGCACACGCACAGAGTGCGATCGAAATGATATTCTCGATCACCTCGGCGCGGTCTTTCGGAGAATCTTCGATGAGCACCGACCAGACAAAGTAGCACACGAGCTTGTTGAAGCTCTCGGAGATCTCCTTGGACGCCTCGCGCGGGTTGTGCAGAAAGTCCCAGAGCCGTAGCTTCGAGATCTGCGAGTGGTGGAAGAGCGTGATCTGCTCGGCCACTTCCTGGCAGGAATTGCGCCACAGAAGGCTCTGTAGCGGCTCGGGGATGCTCTCGTCGCGGAACAGGTCCGAGTCGCTCAGTGAGGACGACGTGCTCGTGTTGCGGTTCTCGAGGATCGCGGGGTTGTCGTCGTCGTCGTTTTCACTGCCACTTGACGTTTTGTTTGTTGATGAAGTTGTCTTTGATGTGGAATTCGGTGGTGACGCGGTTGAGGACTTGGAAGTTGTCTGGCTGCAGCCATCGCTGCCTTTCTTCAAGAGCCCTTCGAGCTTTGCCGTGTCGAGCAAGCCCGCCTTTGCGCGCAATGGCGTGAGGATGTTTGGGAACGAGTGGCGCTTCTTCTTGAGCATCATCTCTGCCTTATTCATCATCGCGGTCACCGCAGGCTGCGCCTTGCGGATTGCGCTGAGCGCGTTCAGGTTACTGCCTCCAAAACCTCCAGCTCCAGCGCTTCCATCGAGCATGAGCGCTTTGGCGCCGGCGAGGTCGAGTCCGATCGGATGCACGCTCATCATCATCATCTGCTCGTCGTCGTGGCTAAAGCGCCGGAGCCTGCAGTGCGAGAAGAACCGGTCGATGATGTCGTTCACCTGCTCGCTCTTGACCTCAGAACGCTTGCTGTAGATCGGGTGGAAGATCATGTCGCGCACAAACGTGGCCGCGTAGAGCTTGTGCATCGAGATCGTCGTGGACGTCAGGCTCGAGCGTCGCGGGTTCTCGTTCTTCTGCTTCTCGCCGAGCGCGAGCAAGATGTCCTCAACTTTGATGCCCGCGGACGCAAGTACCCCAAGGTGCAGCAGCACAACCCGCCCGCCGTGCGGTACGCTCTCGATGAACACCAGGATCGACTTGATGCACTTGAGGCGCGTGATCTCCTCGGATCGCGTCGCGTGGATGTGGTGGTGCTTGCTCTTGAGCGACACGTCGGGGGCCACGAACAGGTCCTCTTTCGCTGAGCTCATGGTCAAGTGGCACTGGATCATCGAAGTGCGCACGTCCTGGAGCGCGAGCAGCGCATCGCTGTACTCGTCGTCCTCTTCAGTGTCCTCCTGGTCGGTATGCTCTGAATGGTGGTGTTTGGTGGTGGTTTTAGAGCCAGATCCTTTTGTTGGAGTGTCCACCTCGTGGTGGTCCTCGTCGTCGCTGTCGTCCCCCGAAAGGACCACGTCGCTCTCAGTGTCCATCTCAAGGCGACCGCGCGCCGTGAAAAGCGCGCTGAGCCACGTGTCGCGCGCAGAGGTCGTGTGGCAGTCAAGGATGCAGTCTTTGCCGCTGGTGTGCGAGATCGTGATGTGCGAGTTCTCGTTGTGGAACGTGAGCTTCACGCTCGAGTGCAGCAAGTCGATCTAGTGGTGGTAGTTGCAAGCAAGAGAGCGCGAGGAGCGATACACACACACAGTCAGCTCGACGACGCGATGTACGTACAACACTAGTTTGATATGTACAAGCCAGCAACATGAATGAATCGATGAAGCGTACCTTGGCTTTGACGGAGCCGTCTCGGCGGCGAAAGATAAGTACTTGGCCTTTCTTGATCACGATGAAGCGCTCGCGCCACTAACAAGTCAAGCAAATAAGCAAACAAACAAGCGCAAGCGAGAGCATGAGCAAAATTCGAGCCAACAAGACGTCTCTAACACGCAGGAGCCATGCTGGTACGGGTGCAACAGCAAGGTACAAGACGGATTCGGGCAAACAAGGTAAAGGACTCACCAGAAAGTGGCTGCGCACAGACACCGCGCCCTCTTTGATGATGTCGTTCATGTCTGACAGAACGTAGTAGATGGAGAACGAGTGTGTCGAATTGCGGCTGCTGGGTATCGAAAGATGTGTTGTGGTGCCATGCGCGAGACTCGCTTTGTCATAAAGCAGCCAGCCAGCCAGCCAGTTCAGTCAATGGGATGCAGGGGCACATGAGCGAGGTATAAATAACTACTACACAAGTAACAGCAAAACGGCTCACACACACGCGCGCAAGGCATCACAAGAACAGCAACAAGAATCAGACAAATCCACGCACATGGCTACATTCTTGCGCATTTTCAACCACAACAACATGGCTTCACAATTTTCATCTTCAACATGCAAATTTTTCGTATGGAGGGCGAATTTACCACTGGACTGGACTGGACTTCACGGTACTCTTGGATCATTCATTCGGCTTGCGCGGTTTGCTGCGCTTGCTGCGGGGGTGGCGAGAGCGACGACGCGCTCGAATGGCGCGCGCAGAAGCCTCGCAGCGCTCGCGACGCGTGCTCGGCCGTGCAGCAAGGCATCACTTTGCGCGGACTTGGTTTGCTGCCGCTGCTCGCCTTGCTCTCGACCGCTTGGCAGAACTCCTGCAGCTGCGCGCTCGACGCCTGCGTGGCGCGCTTGCAGGACGCACACATGGAGAGCACGAGCAGCTCGCGCGTGAGGTCCTTCATGGACGCCAACAGGCTCTTGTTCGCCTCGCTCGTCTCGTATACGAGCGCCTGGAGTTGTCCGTACGTGCTGGTCGCTACGAACAAAACAAGAATAAATCACAAGGTTAACGCCTGCTTTATAATGGACAGCACATGGCACTGAATAAGACTTTGGCTGGGGGCTCACAAATGCGCTTCCAGACGTTGAGCTCTTTCACGAGGCTGTCTTGCTTGGCGCGCAGCGTGTCCAGCTGCTCGGTCGCACGGTCGTTCTCCTGGCGCAAGCGCGAGTTCTCCGTCTGCAAACGGAACGAGTGGCTCGAGATCATGCGCTGATTGGCGGTCAGCCGGTTCACGCTCTGCTGGAGCTCGGTAAAGCGGTTCGAGAGCGTGGCTTGAGATGATGGAGTCGGAGTCGAGCTCTCGGGACTTCCAGCGCTAGAATTCGCTCTTGAGCCTCGAGCTGGGGTTGCTGGCGTTGCTGGAGAACGCGTGGTAGTAGCCGATCGAACCGTCTCGGAAATCGCGCCGGCCGAGTAAAACAGGCGCACGGCTTGCTTCGCGAGCGTCTTCGTGCGGCAGATCGGGCACTTATTGAGACGGATAAGCGTGCGCGACGCGCACAGTCGGTGGAACACGTGGCCGCAGGGAAGCGCGGCGAGGTCCGAGTGGAGGTCGTCGAGGCACACAGCACAGCAGGGCTTCTCTGACACGAGGCACTCCGCTGTCTGGTCCATCCTGGTGCTGCTGAGTCGAGTCGAGTTGAGGCTTTGAACGGGGAACTGTGCGCTTGTCGGACGTGCGGAAATGGGCAAATGCCTCATTAGCAAGAGCAGGGAAGGACGTTGAGTGTGCTGCTTCTCAACTGAGGCTTTTGGACCTGGCTGTTCTGAAATGCCGTAGCGAGGCGTCTCGTCCCATCCGGAAGTGTAGAGCAAAGATGAACTTTCTCGTTTTGCTTGTAGTTGTCGATGACATCGCCGAAAGCAAGCAAGTAGGTAGGAAAGGAAATCCCATAGACGCACGCATTTGTTTCTCGCACAAAACACCAAATATATTAAGCCATCAACATCATCGTCATCATCGTCATAAAAAAGGAGAAAGTGAACAGCGTCACCTAGAGGAGCTGCTGCAGCATGGCGACGACGTACGACGCGCTTGGACGCAGCGATGGGTCGTACTGTAAGCACGCACATGCCAGCTCTTTCACTACAGATGGACACTGCTCTGTGAACGGGAACATCGTGAGTAGACTTGTGCCTCCGTACGCCTCGTCCACTGCACTTGCGGTTGTCGAGCGATGCGAGCTTTCCACACCTGAGGAAATAGCGAGCGGGTTCGTCTCGATCATGCTGCGCATTTGCCACGAGCTCCGGATCATCTCGTCCGCGGTTCGGCACGTATCAAGCTGGGCTAGCAGAACACCAAACGCAAACATGTCGGACGACGCTCTGCACGACTCACCCGCTAGAATCTCCGGTGCGAGAAAGCCGCGAGCTGATGAATCATCGTCTGTGGCACGCGACACAGACCCCACCACTTCCTCCGGCACGCTCGCGAGCAGTGTGTTGAGCTTACAGCCTTTCTCTTCATCCACAAAGACGCTCTTACCATTGAGAGCGCCGTACGAAAGCTTGTGTTTCGAGTGTAGGTACATCAAGCAGCCAGCAATGTCCATCGCCGCACGCAGCTTGAAGTTCTTCCACGTCAACGCTTTGCCTCGTCGGAGCAAATGCGCTTCGAGCGTGCCTAAGTTCATGTACTCGCAGACTGCAGTCACTGGGTGTGTTTCTTCGTACATGAGTCCAAGCACAGAGAGCAGTTGCGGATGACGAAGTTGTGAGACAACCGGGACGACGTCCAGCGCCATTTCACAGTTCTCTGCAGCATCGTCCTTGAGCTTGAGCTGCGCCACAAAGACACGTTTCTTGTTGTATTCCGCTGACGAGACGCGGATCGCACCATTCGTCGCAATCAGTGATTGCATCTGCACTTGGGATGTAGGAATGTCCTTGAACGTGTTCTTGCGAAACGAACTCTCCTTCTGGAGCGGATCCATGAGATCGTTGGACATCGACATGGTCGACGAAAACTTTGCACGCAGCTTCTTCGATACGAATTTTTGCTTCTTCTCCTTCACAGTGACTGGGTTCGGCTCGGTCGCTTTGCGCTTCGCGCGCTTGAGCAAGAACATACCCGCGACCACCGCTGCGACGACAAATATCGCGACTGCGACAATAACGAGAATAGTTCCAGTGCTACTTGAGGAGGAGCCTGATATACAAAGCAGGAATTTGTTAAAAATGGTTCGCGTGGCTTAGAGAAAACTGTATCGTAACCAACTTACCGGCTGTTCCTGTCGTATTCCCATTTGATGAGCCCGAGTCAAAGTCCGAGCTGAGGAAATCGTCTCCACCGTAGCAGACTGTCATGGAGTTCCACGAGAACATCTCGTATCCATCCTGGCACGTGCTGCTGAGAGTCATGTTGCCTTCGAACTTTGCGAGCGCCTTCAAATACGCCAGTTGAGCTGGCGTGATGTGCACATCGTGGATCGAGTTGCCCTGCAAGTAGAGCTCCGACAGGTTGCGCATCTCGTACACGATGATCGGGATCTCGGTCAGCGCATTCTCGCGCAAATCCCTACAGAGAAGGACGGAAAGAAAGCATAGAAGGAATGAGTTAGCCCTTGATAGACAGTGCAAGCATTGACAGAAGGTGGCGATGTTGAATGACAGTAGACGCACAGAATGCGCAGTTCCGAGAACCGCTGGTTGCCGCGCGGATCGAATTGCTGCAGCTTGGTGCGCTGGATCGTCCTGTAGGTTTAAAACAACAACACACATGGTTAATTGCTGCTCCTTGTATGAAGATTGCTTGACCCCAATAGACGGAATTCGTACAGGCTCTGGAGACTCGGAGGAAAGATATTGCTCGTGATGTTCTCGATCGCGACATCCAGAATGTTGCTGTGAGCGTAACATTGTGTTGTCAGTGTGAGAACAGCATTAGTCAAGAGCCATCGCAAAGTTAATCAGAGCTCTCTCTCTTCGCGAACGTACATTCTCTCGAGCGTAGTGCTGTCTTCAAACACGCCCGCAGAGAACGAAATGGGCACTTTCCGCGTCACCTCGGTCGTCCCCACAATGCTCCTGTGATATATGGCAAACCTACGTTAGTCCATACCCACTCACAACAAGTCTGAATAGAGTAGATACAAGACGCACAGGTTCTTGAGCGTCGTTGGCAGCACGACGCTCTCCACGTAGAGAAACAGCGACGTCTCGGCCTTGTCCTTTTGCGGCGGCGCGACATCCAGCACCCAGGCCTCCTGCTCCTTGTTGTTGCTCTGCAGACACTGAAGCTCACAGTTTCCCGCCGTCACGTTCGCTTTACACGTGCTCATTCCAGCAAACGCGCACCCCTGGTAGTAGTAATTGCCGTCGCCGATGCGATTCGCCTCGCTCTCTGGCACCGCCGCATAGTTGACACAGAGCGATGACGACGACGACGATGTGGAAGAAGAAGCGCACGCGCTAAAGCAGTCGGACGTGAGCGTGTTGCGGTTCGGACGCGTGCAGCTCCCGCTCATCCTGATCACTCAGTCGCGTCTCACTTTCTCTGTCTGAACTGCGGGATGAATGAATAGTGAATGACCTGGACGCTTGTCGAGCGAGTGTACGTACACGCGCGTGTGTGTGACTATAGTGTGTACTGTGGCGTGTTCTTTCGTCCGCTCGTCGTGTATCCGCCGCTGCTGTGTTGCTGGTGGTGGTGGTGTCGTCCGATCGATCGGTCGATAGACAATAAGGCGCTTGTTGCTGCTTGTATTGAACGAGCGTCTTTGATCTAATAAGCGCCGTCGGCCACTTGAGAAATGCACATTTGCCCAACAGCAGAATTGTGTGCTTGCTTGCTTTGTTTGGACAGGTAAACGACCCACGGATTTTTCTGTATTTTTCGTCCAGGTAATACCCGGTATGCCCAAGTATTTATGTATACTTTACGTATACCCGGTTACTGTGGAACAGAAAGGGATAATTGGAACAGAAAAAGGGTGGGGATGCGGGCGCAAAAAATAACGTTGCAGCGCGTCTCCTGCGGCTAGTTCGCCTATGTTAGTCGCTGAGCTTCGCTCATCGAAGGACATATGTATGTAGCTTCTGCAAAGTGCCACAAAGTGCGACCTCTTGACTTCAAAGTATACATAAAAGTATAGCTGGATAATTTTAACCTGGGTTGTTGTTTTACTGATTTTGTATCCTTGAAGAGTCGCTTCTTTTTTTTCTACCGAAAGCCAGAGCTACGGTGTGATTGGTGGAAATGCTGAAGAGTCAGCTGTCAGCAGCTGGTGTCGGATTTAAGGGGAACGAGAAGCAAAAGCATGGCGTTTGGTGGCTTTCGCCTGCAACTGTGACTGACTGGCCAGATGGATCTCAAGCAGCAGTCGCAATACACAGGCGATTGCTTGACGTGGAAGGAAAGCCAAAGTGGCATTGGGCTTCACTTGGTTTTTGTATGAGACGGCGGCCATTTGCCACACGTCGCTCGCTCATTGCAAGGGTTTGAGCCAAACCACTGATAACATCCCTTGCATTTGGCCTTCTTGAAAATGCTGCGAGTTTATCACACGCCTCTCGGCTTTTGTATGCACTTTTGTATGAAACTGCGTTTGTTGGACGCTTCAGAGCCAGTCACTTGGAGCTTTTGGAAAATGGACCCTCTTGCATATTTTTTCAGCTGTGCTGTGTCTTTTCGCTTCGCTCCACAGTGTGCAGACAGTGACATTGTCGCAGACGCTATGAAGCACGAACAAACAGCCTTGAGAAGCTGGGACGACGCAGCTTTTCCATCGCGTTCTTGAACGGAGATGGAATACTGAAATCACCAACAGAATTGACTTGTCATGTCTCTCTCCATCTATTATCACACACGCACTCACTGATCCGTGCGTGCGTGCATGAGCGCCTATGATGGCTGGTGCTTTGTCAATCAACGCTGGCATTCCGGATTCCAGTTCTCTCAACCAGAATCGAGATGATAAAATGCCAAAGATGTGCCCCCAAAAATCGAAAAAAATCATGTGCTGGCTTTCTATTTTAGGTGCTGAACTATTTTTAGTTGAACCAATCAGAGACTGGTATTTGGTAGTTCCTCGTCTCTGATTGGCTGGCAGTTTATAGTGTGGGATTTTTCTGGTGTGTGTTTGCGTGTCAAACGTAAATAAAATGGCTACATTTTTGCCCATCAACCAAGATGGGAGAGGTACAACCATTGCGCGGCGATACTGAAGGCTCTCTCTTGCTGCTTAAGCTGCCTCCGCCGACGTTGCTTCACTGCGATAGAACGAGCGCTAGTACGCAACGAAAACCCCGTCGTGAGTCTACTGAGCTGAGAGCGCTGCAATGAGCGCGAGGCGACTGCGAGAAGCGCTCGCTGCGCCGTCATGGCAGCCAGAGTCAGGTGGGGATGGATTGACTTGGGTACAGGTCATTCACTGCGTCGTGTTGCTCATTTGCTCACATAGCTGTTCTTGCATTGTGTTCTACCCCCCCCCTCTCTTTCTACTGGCAGGATCCCTGGGGACACCGCGGAAAGCAGCGGCGAACGAGCACGAGTACCTACGCCGCTTCGTCGACCCGGTGCTCATGCCGCTCATCGAGTCACTGCTGCTGTACCAGCCAGAGAGCATCTACGAGTTCATTCACGACTACGTGGACGAGACGAAATCGGCTCGCTTCAAGAGCCACCAGCAGGTGCCTGGGTACGCGAAGAAGCTCGCGAGCCGACGGAAGATGGTCGACTTCATGTCCACGAGCGTGATCCCCGTCATGGACGACCTCGCGCACCAGATTCTCCGCGAGAAACCAAGCTCCGTGCAAAGTAAGTATTACTGCCGTAATAGCTACTTGGTACCGGTTAAAGAGCTAACTTTATATTGCGGCTGGACAACTCCTCAGTTTTCATCAAAGACGTGGTTGCTGCCCGCATCATAGTGGGCAGCAGCTCACCGTTCGACGCGTCCTCGAACCAACAGGAAGTCATCAAGTACCGCGTCAACGACAGAGTGCTCTGCCGCTACAAGGGACGACCGAGGTACTACCCGGGTGTGATCTCGGCGGTGCATCCAGAGAGCGATTCGTTCACCGTCGTGTACAATGATGGTCGTACCGAGCAGCACGTGCACCACATGTGTCTCAAGCCAGCAACAGAGCAGGCTAATGAGTCGTTCCGGGGTGACAACAACCAGAACAACACCACTAGCGCACAAGGCCAGCATGCTGGAGACACAAAGACAGAACCAGGCAGTCCAACACGGCAGCGCTCCATAGAGATCGTGATCCTGATCATCGGTATCGACGGCGCGGGCAAGACGACGCTGCTCTCAACACTCCAGGGCGACCTGGACAAGGAGCACGTCCCGAGCGCGGGGTTCACGTCGGCGACTTTCCAAACCGAGACCGGCTCGGCCACGTTCTACGACCTCGGCGGCGGACCAGCGTTCCGCAATGTCTGGAAAGAGTACTACGCCGATGTGAGTCTGTTTTTTTTTCCCCCAAGACTTGTCGGCCTTACGATGTGTGAAGACTGACTTTGCGAGTTGCTACGATGAGAATGCTAGGCACACGCAGTCATGTTTGTCATCGACTCGTCCAGTGAGAACATCGTGCGCCAGTCGGCCACGATTCTACGAGACTCAATGACCCACACGTTGATGGAGAAGAAGCCGCTGCTAGTGTAAGTTTGCATTGGTGCTGCTATGTCGACTCGTGTCGAGAGGGGAGCCAGCCAAACTAATCAAAGTTCTACTATTCCACTGCAACAACCAGGTTTGCAAACAAGCGTGACCAGCCCTCTGTGCTCGCTGAGGACGAGCTCGCGCAGTTGCTCCAGCTCCAGCAATTCCCCAACTCTCGCCTCGTCCCGTGCGTCGCAAAGCCCGGAGCGTTCAGCAACATGGTCGACGACCGACTCGAGCAGGGTCTGCATTGGCTCTTTGAGCAGGTGGACAAGAACTACGACGCTCTCAGCGACCGCGTGCAGGTAGATCTGGCGATCAAGAAAGCGGTGGACCAGCAGCGACGAGCCGAGCAACGCGCGCGCGTGTCTGTGTGGAGAGAGGAGCGCGAACAGCGGGAGATGGTGCTCCACGACAAGCCCTCGCTGGTACCTCCCGAAGTAGGTTCTCGTGCTACTGGAGCAGCTACGGACCAGCAGCAACAGACAGGAGGAGCCAAGGCCCGAAAGCAAGAAGAGCAGCCGGAAGAAGCCGTGATCTACTGCTCCAACTGCACAACGCAGCCCGCGGTGACGAAGTGCGCGGCTTCGAAGTGGATGCCCGTGTGCACAGCATGTGCCACCGAACTCAAGAGCAGTCGATAGAAGAAAAAATCAGAATGCAGCTTCTAAATTATTAGGAAACAAAATTACAAACTCTTCTATCCAAACGCACAGTAGTTTGTAAACGGTGGCTTTTGAGGAGGTTCGAAGAACTCACTCATTTCTTCTTGCCCTTGCCGCCTTTCCTGCGCGACCCGCGCTTGCCGCCTTCCTCTTCGCTGTCCGTCCAGTCGTCTGTCACTCTGAAGTTCTTGGCCCCTGGTTCTTTTGCCGCGCTGTCTTTCTCCTTGTCCTTGGCGTTCTTGTTCTTGCTGTTGCTCCCACCGCCGCCAGTCACGATCTTCTCGACGCCCTCTTTCTTGATCTGCTTGCGCTGCTCCTTGCGCTCTTTGCGCTTCTCAGCAGCCTTTTGCTCTTTCAGCAGTCGCGCTTCCTCTGCAACGCGTGCGGCTTCTGCTTCTTTCTCTCTTCGCTCGGCTTCTTCAGGGTCCTCTTCATCTTCCTGCTCTTCGTCATCTTGGGCGCTTTCAGTCTGGTCTTCGCTGCTCTGAGCCGACTTGTCGTTCCCAAAAGCGCCGCTCTTTAGCTTGCGAGCAGCGGTGAGTTCGGCTTGCAATTCGAGCTCAAGCTCGGCCTCTATCGAGTTGTAGTCGCTGCTGCCACTGATGCCGAGCTCGATTTCCATGTCGCGATGCTTCTTCGAGACCAGGTGGTTGTTCAGCTGCTTTTCAGACTTGAACGTCTTGCGGCACAGGTCGCAGAGCAGCAGGTCCGCGTCCATCTTCTTGCGCATCTTCTCGAGCTCTTCTTCAATGTGGCTCTGCGCGTGGCGACTCGTCTGGTCGCTCTCCATAGCTTCCCAACGCTCTCTCTCCTGCTGCTGGAACGCCAAACGCTCGGCTTCATACTTCGCCTGCTTCTCTTTCTTCTTGGCCTCTTCGTCACGCTTCTGCTGCTCCTTTTCCTTCTCCTTCTGCTTGAGGAACGCAATCATGCGCTGGTCGCGACGGCGCACAAAGTCCACGAGCTCGCGCACTTCGGTGGTAAAAGCCTTCTTCGCGGCGTCGCGGAGCTTCTTGTTCTCCTTCTCCATCGCGCGGCGGATCTGGCGGCTCGGCGCGTCCAGCGTCCGGTACTCGTCCACCCACGCGAACGTGCGCTGCGTGATGTAGCTTGACCAGTGCTGGTAGAAGTAGTTCACGTCCTCCATGAGCGTGCGCTTGTCGCCAAACGCTGGCGCTTCCTGTGGCTTGTTGGTGGACGTCGCGACGGTCGCAATGTCCATCTCGTCAATCTATTCAAACACACCAACAACAAGAGCAATTAATAAGGACAACCACGTCGCCATTGTACTAACCCAGTAGAAACATCGCATTCGCGTTACCTTCTTGAAGAGCGCTCCATAGACCGAGTAGAAGCTTTTTTCATCCTTACCAAAGCCAGAGTACACCGAAGGGCTACACACAACCAATCAGTTAGTTTATCAACCCATTCAGAGATCGTCATGGAGCATTCAGCAGACAGTTATTGCAACACAGCAGCACACGAACGCACCTGAAGTACTTGAAGAGGTTCAGTTCATCGCCGTTGCCTTCACCATCGTCGTTGTCGTCGCCATCCGCGTCGCCGCGCAGGATCTGCTCGCGGTGCTCGTCGTACCACTTGCGCTCGTGCGCGTCGCTGAGCACTTCGTAGGCGCTCTGGATCTCCTGGAAGCGCAGCGTGGCCTCCTCGGCCGAAATATTGTTCTTCTGGTGCTTGTCCGGGTGCCAGCGCAGCGCCTGCACGTGGAACGCCTTCTTCACCTCCTTGGCGCTCGCGTCGCGCTCCAGCGCCAGCACTTCGTAGTGGCAGCGCATGGTGCTGCTGTCAATTGGTGAATAAGTGGCGCATGTTGGTAGATAAAAACCTTGGCATTTACATATATTGGCGGCCAAAAACCTGATTATTTGCATACCGGGTTGAAACGAACAAACACTCCTGGTCATGCAAACGGTTTCGGTTGACTGTCACATACAATTTGCAAGATTAGAGTAGAAATTTGCTTCACCCAAACCCAATGACGGAAAAAATGGGTTACGCTTATTTCCAGCAATGGGTTTGGGTGAAGTAAGTTTCTACTCTAATATTACAAATTGTATGTGACAGTCAACCGAAACCGTTTGCAGGCGGGGATAGGACTGATTTCTATTATTTTATGATAGTGAAAAACGAGGTTTGCTAAAACTTGGATTGTAAATCTGAGGTTACGCTCTTAAATTGGGAGGAACTATCGTGTTTAGTAAAACTGGTGTTGACTTACCCTCGGATTTAGGGGAGCTAAAGAGGTTTTAGTAGAAACCTCCTCCTAAATCATTATTTAGAAATAGCTCAAAAATATCACAATCCTATACTGAAACCTCTATACAGTTGGTCCAGAAAGTCACGGTCTGTCCAAAAAAGTGATTTTTCTCTCAAATTTTGAGCTAGTCTGGTTTGAATTTTCAACTTTTTGGCGCGAAAAAGGTACCGTCAGAAACGCCAGAATACGCTGGTTCTTTTGGTCAAAACAACATGGGTTGGGGATTCTTTTTCATTCTTTTATCAAGGGAAGAAAAATATGTCCAAAAGTACCGTAGTGCAAAAAGTGACGGTCTGACAAATTAGACTTGATTTTTGTATGAAAGGGTTGTTCAGATGTGA
>JAASGK010000464.1:0-23502 GCA_023334195.1 Globisporangium emineosum
CTCCATATCGTCTCCGTAGAAGTCGATGCCGACTTGCTGCGTGGCGCACTGCGCTGGCGCTGGGCGGCACTGGTAGTAGTACGGGTTCCACGGCTGGCAGTACTCTCCAGATGGGCAACACTGGACGCCGCCAGCGTTGCTACCACACTGACCGCCAGACGCAGTCGAGCACTCTGGCGCGGTCTCCTTGACGACAGCTGAGACAGCACCGGCCGCTTGGCGCTTCGCACCGACACCGGTCTTCAGGTAGCACGCACTGCGGCCGTCCTTGTTGTAGTTGACAAACGTGTATGCCTTGCAGCTAGCAGTCGTAGTACACTTGTCGCAACACTGCTCTGGCAGGAGACCGAACACTGTGGCGAGGTCGTCACCGTAGAAATCGACGCCAACTTCCTGCTTGCCACACTTGGCAGGCACCGAGCGGCACTGGTAGTAGGTAGGGTTCCACGGTTGGCAGTAGTCATCCGCAGAAGAGCAGCACTGAGCGCCGCCAGCTTCACTTCCGCAGTAGCCTCCGGATGGAACACACGCTGGGGTTGGCGCTGGGGTAGGTGCAGGAGTCGGAGCCGGGGTAGGTACAGGGGTAGTCGCTGGAATTGGTGATGGTGTTGGCTCAGGGGTAGGCGTCGGAAGAGGGACAGGAGCCGGGGTGACAACTGGAGCAGAGGTAGCTGGGGTCTCTGGAGCTGGTGATGGCTTGCCTCCAGCTGGGGTCTCTGGAGCTGGCGATGGCTTGCCTCCAGCTGGGGTCTCTGGAGCTGGCGTTGTTGGAGCAGCAGTCGTTGGAACTGGAGTCACTGGAGCCGTAGTCGTAGGAGCTGGAGTTGGTCCCGTAGTCGTTGGGGCCGGAGTTGGAACCATGGTGGTTGGTGCTGGGGTCACTGGGGCTGGAGTTGGCGCTGGGGTTGGCTTGGCAGTGGTTGGAGCTGGAGTTGGGGATGGGATTGGAGTACATGAAACCGACGCGTCAAGCAGTTGACGAACCTCCTTGTAGTAGATGCCGTCAGAGGTGATCATGTTTGGTCCTGGCTTTCCAATAGCGAGCCAGAGGAAATCTGGGTGGTCCGGCTTGGACGCTCCAATCCACTCGCCACCAATGATGTTCTGCTGTGCATCGAGCTCCAAGAAGTATGTGTAGTCTTTGCTTCTCGTGTACGCGTTGACACGGCCAGTGGAAACGAGAGGACCGTCCTCGTAGGCTTCCACGATCCAACTCAACTTCGTCGTCGTGTACACCAAGTACTTCGCGTTCGGGTTGAACGGGTAGTCCTCAGTGCCGAACTCGGCCAGCGAGCCGGTCGCGACGTCGACCAAGTCCGAGCGGGTCACTTCGTACGAACGGATCGGCATGTTCCAAACCGCCGCCGTGTTGTCCACGTCCACGACGATCGGCTTCGCGTACTTGCCCATGACGTTCGTGAGCGCGATGTGGAAGAAACCAGCGCCGATGTCGCGGCGGTCTGGGCCAACGTAGCGTCCGTACTTGTCTTGCGCGTTGACCGAGTCTGGTCCCCAGAAACGCACGCCCGTGAACACAGTGTCGAGCTCCGCGCCGTCGTAGAACTGCGAGAGCAGAGCCTTGATGTCGAAAGGGTGGAAGAGGACACCGTTTCTCGTCACGTCGCACTTTGGTTCAGGCTCGTTCAGAGCTGCGGGGGCCCACGCGTGGCAGATACCGTACCAGTCAGGCATGCAGTAGCCGCGCGTCTGGCCCTCGCGGATGCCACAGGTGTTACCGTCGCTCGAGCCAGCGCAGTCGCTGTCCGATTTACATGGCTGGTTGTCGCTCATCGAGAGCACACCGGTGCTCGCCGAGATCGTGTCCTTGAAGTCCTGGACGTCACGCTTGAAGCCCAGCGCGTACTTCTCTGCAGGGCTCACTTCGTCCGCTTTCCAGCGGTGGTTGATGCCGTCCAGGTGGGTCGGCCAGTACGAGCTCGGCCACGGCGCGATTTCACGCGCACCGCTCGAGTACTGCGTATTGAGCACGTTGAAGTCGCGCTCCATCTTGGCTTCAAAGTAGTTTTCGAGCTTGGCGAGGTCGTCAGGGTAGTCCTCGAGCTCGCGAGCGCTCTGCGGGTGAACACCAGCAAGCGAATCGTCAGCGCTGCCACCAGTGACAGGTACTGGCGCGAGCCCACTTTCAGCGAGAATCGCGTCTTGCACTGGGTCGTCCTTGATAATGGGTTTCACCGCATCCTTCGCGCGCTTGTTGCTGAACGCTGGGTGGTTGTGGTTCAGCGGCGTGATGTCGCCCAGCGGAGTCACGGGGTTGCTCTCGAGCGAGGCGGCGTGCACGGCGTCCTGGAAGGCCAAGCACGCGAGCGCGACGAAGGCGGCGAGACGAGTCGGAGTCGCGACCATCCTGGGTGTAATTTGCCACGAGTAGGGGGAAGTAGTCTGCCTTCTGCTGGGGGGAAGGAAGACTGCTCTGCTTGCTCTCGGCAAATTGGGGAATGGAGAGCTCAGTGCCCCAGCGCGCTAGCGCTGGCATCGGCAGCAGCAGCAGCGGTGAAGCGGGTGAGGCGGAAGGCGTTCTGTGGATTCGCTCGCCTCGACGCGACGACCTGACCTGTTGGTTCCCTCGTCCCTCCCATCTCCACAAGACCCTTTCGTTGACACGCATCTGATGGGCGAGACCGAACAGAGACAGGCCAGCGGACGTCAGATTTTAGTACTGTATAATATCTACTAAATCACATGTTTGATAATATCCCTATCTTGTCTATCATTAGCATGTTTTTGAGCTCAGTTTGTGCGAAAATGATTTGCTAAAATTATATGTACGCATTTTGAGCTTGCGGGTTTAAGTGAGTAGGATCCCTGGCACACGAACCGGCACCTTTTCTTACGCCAACAACACAAACTGGAAGGTCCGATCTGTTCTTTGGCGATGTGTGAACCCTACTGGGCCGAGTTCGGCTTTGCTCCGGCGCATTCGTTCACACTTGCACCAAAGCGCTTCGCTCTCAAGGCATCATTAACCTGCTGCAGTTTAATTTCCGTGGAGAAACCAGGTAATCTCGGAATCTTGAGACGAAAGCCAAGTCATCGAGAACACTGTACACGCGTCAGATTCGCTGTTGATTCGCCTCGATTCGTCTGTGCGAACTGTCAGCGCTCTGCACAGGCTCCAGGAAGGGGGCGCATCTTCATTCGTCTGTGCTGGGCGACGACACAGTGGGACGCCACCGTCTCCGATGCGCACCATCTTGTGCTGAACTCTTGAAGAGGGACGGTTGACACACCAACCAAGACAAAAACACTATCCAGAACACCACGAGACCCTGGTTGCAAGACAAAACCCAAAATGTACTCGCACCGATCTGTTTTACTGCAACATGAAAGCGTGGAACCGAGAGAGACCTCCAGTGTTGTCACGCAACGTCCTCTTGGGCAGTTACAAAATTGGGAACAACTGGTTGGGCAGTTACAGAATGATGATTTTGATGTCACGAATCTTGACAGAATCGTATCCGTTTGTCTGACATCACGAATGATTTGCAGCAAAAGTGAAAGTGTACAGTTCACTTTGAGTTTTTTTCGAACGGGTGGATAGAGGGGGTCTCCATTTCCTTCACCACAGAAACTCCAAAGTTTCACTGCAAACCTGCAATTTGGACCAGCCCAATCAAGCGCCTTCGTCCGCTCTCTCATGCGCCAATCCGTCACCCAAAAGAGCAAATGCGGTCCTTTTTCTTCACTATTCGTTGGATGAACAGTCCTGTCGCGTGCAGCCGTGGCCTCTGATCCGCCTTGATGAATGAACACGACAAGTGTCAAGTGTTTGCGCACGCTCGAGCACGCTCGATATGACATCCCGTGTCAGGTTGCTGTCCATTTCTCCTCAACAAAGCTGTCGCCGCCATGCCATGCAATGCAGTGCATGCGTTCAAGCAGTCGCAGACAATGCTTGCTGTAAATTGACTGCGTTTCTGATATCTGCGCTCGCACCTCATCTCAGAGTGTAGGAACGATCACGCGTCCTTGCCAACCGTTGTTGTTTGTTGACTCGCGGATGGATGGGTTCGCATAAACGCAGTCCAAAAAAGCCGGGTGGAGTGCCGGTAGCTCTCTGGTGGACCGAGCAGCAGCAGAACGAAGAGGTACAGAAATTCGCATCATTTGGCTTTGGACGCAGGCAGGCATACCTACGTCTTCCTAACTGCATCGTATGGACTGAATGATACCAAAGTAATGAAACTTCCGCAGAACAGACGCAAAGGAGTCTTCGATTAGCGCCGCCTTCTACCGAGCCTTACACCTACATGTTTCGAAATTGTGCGTCCGACATCCACATACGATTTAGTGACTCTGGCGTCGTCGTTGGTTCGGCAGCAGGCGGAAGCGGAGCCACTCGATGCTCGCAGACGTGCGGATCCCGAGGTCGATCCTGGACGGCTCCTTCAGGTTCTCTTTCATTGCATTGATGTCACGAACACGAGCTCGCCATGACAAACGAATTGCCAGAGCGAGTCGCAGTGTGGGCGCAGTTTGCAGGCGAGATCCAGACGATCTCTTGCGCAAGTGGGTTCTCTCTTTGTTCATGTCAGACAGCGAGGCAAGTCGCAAAAAGTCTGCGCATTAGTCGTATTTACTATATAATTGACAAAAAATAATTCTCAAGTGGCATCGAAATAGCCATTTGAAACGAAAAAATAGCTATTTTCGACGATTTCGCCAACGAACACAAAACGTCTATTTTGCTCAAATAGCTATTTTCAGCATTCGACTTTTCCTCGAATTTTGAAAATTGCTATTTTTTAGTCGATACAAACATGATTTCCCATTCACACTATGAACACAAACACCCAAATGTCCTTTTCATCAATGTCTGTTTTGCTCTAACTGTTATTTTGATTTCGACTCAAATTAGCTATTTTTCCCGAACACGGCCTTAAAGGTCCACGCACTAAAAAAGGTGCTCGAAATCGGAAAACCAGTAGTAACTTAAATCAGTGACACAATTGTACTTGTTCACCAAATTTGGCTCTCTTTTTCTAAGTGAAGTAAAAATCACGATGATAAAAAATGAACGGATTTCCATAATGTACTGGGAACAGCTATATTTTCTCTAAACATTTGCTAAATTTTACGGCATTTCACGTGAAGTTTATGTTTCAGTTAAAGTACTCTTTGAGTGGAAACGTCACTGTGGTCAAGGCAAATCACTAACAAGCGAAAAAGGCAGGCACGCGCGCGGGGGAAATGCTGGACATCCTGTCGTCGCCGCTGCGCGGCTACATCGCGCAGAACCTGCAGTTTTACCTGAGCAAGTACATCGAGGGCATCCAGCTCGAGGGGCTCGGACTCTTCGGCGGCGACCTGGTGCTCAACGACCTCGAGATCAAGCGCCATGTCCTGATGGTACGGAGAAAATGAACGAGTCATGCATGCGTGGCGGGCATGTGGATTGTTCCGATATAATAGTATGCCGGGGTGTGGTGACTAGTGCGGGCTGGCTGATTGGTGCGGCGTCCTGTGTGTCATGTGCGTGCTACGTGTTGCTGGCGACAGGAAAGCTTGGAGATCCCGTCGTCGTTCGACTTCTCGCGCGGATTCATTCGAGTACGTTGACTGCTTTGTGGTGAGAGGCTGTATAGGATGTTGCCGGGCGCATGCGCAAGACGATGGAAATATGGGAGGCTTGACTGCTGACGTGTGTTGCGGGTGGATGAATTGCGCTGATCAATATCAACAGGAGCTGCGCATCCACATCCCGTGGACGCAGTTGCTGTCGCAGCCGATTGAAGTGAAGCTGTACACGATCGAGCTGATCCTCACCGCACGCAATGATGCGGAACGACGCGCCCAGCGTACTGCTCCAAGTGATCTATCGTCGAGCTCTTCTGTGAATGCGAAGTACGTGTGTATGTAGCATGTGAACTAGCTCGCACCTTGCGTTAATCTTGGCATAACGATGATGCTGTGGTACCGCATGTGAATGTAGATCTGCGCAAGATCCTCCAGCGCCAGAGCCAAAGATCGAGCAGCCAAAGTCGGGCTGGCTGCACGACTCGCTGCAGAAAATTCTGGCCAACATCAGTATTCAGGTCCCGAGCCGCCCCTGTGTGTTGTTGGCCTGCTTGCATGATCCCAATCCATACTGATTTGAAGCATTGTTGTTGTTCTATCTATCTCTCTATCTATCTCTGTAGGTCAACAACCTCGTGCTAAAGTACGAGCAGGACGACATCGTGCTCTCGGTTGCGCTTGGGGTATGTGTGCGTGTGTTGTTTGTTTTTATGAGCATTCTTTCTCTTGTCGGTGACATCGTTCCGTGTTGGTGTCTGCCTGTTGCTGCGAACAGACTCTGGACTTTTATTCAGCGAGTCCTGAAAAGGACTGGAAGAGAAGTTTTGAAGAGCCCCAAGGTCCCGCGCTAGCCATCTGCAAGGTAAGTCTGCTGCGCATACATTGGGGATATGCTGTTTTCTGTTTGATTTCCAAAAAGGTCTGCTTTAAATTGATGTGTGTATATTTGTGTGTATCTGGCAATAGAGAATTGACGCAAAGGATCTAACGATTTTCCTCGATCGGTATACACGCGGTCGTAGTGATTCCAAGACTGCGGACGTGTATCGAAAAGTTGTTGGGTACGAAGTCCCAGTGCTGACGAGAACGTCGGTGTCCGCGCGAGCGAAGATTCTCATGAAGCCACGAGCTGCAGCGCCAGTTCCTGAGACGAATTCGAACTCAATCGCTAGTGCTACCTCAGGGGGCAGGTCGGTGGTTGATCTCCCCACTCGACCGTCAGTCGTGTGCGATCCTTTCTTTCTGTACTCGTGCAACCGCTCCAGGGTCAAACCGATGTACGAGATGGACATTTTCGTCGGAGAGCTCACGTTCTCGCTCAGTGATCGACAGTTGCAAATGGTTGCTCAGCTCCTGCGAATTGCATCGTCAAGGAAAGTAACGTCGAATTCTGGCGAGAAGGATTTGCGGTCTGCTCCGCTGCTATTCCCTGATATCCCGTCCGGTAAACCGTTCGCAAAGAGTGTAGAGCCAATTCAAGTTCCAGCAGTGGGTCCAGGTAGAGCGCTTACAGAAGCCCAAGCGCAAGACTCGAAGGCGCCAAACAGTAAGGATTCGTGGCTCGGATGGGCCATGAACGTGCTCGGTGGGACTGAAAATGATGAGGAAGATGATCTGGAATCTGAGATTATCGCGGAAACCAAGGAAGCGCTGATGCGAGTGAACACGACGTTGGCTGCGGATACTGCAGTGAAGGTGGCGCTGAAGGCTCAAGAAGGGCCATTCTCTTTGGTCTCGTGCTTACGACTCTGCATTCGAACAGTGTCGCTCACACTTCGCAAGCACCCACAAGAGAGTCCAGACGGCCTCAACGAAGCGGATGATAATGCGACAGTCAGTGTCACGGAAGAGCTAGTACCAGTTGCGAATCTCGGACTAGTGAGAGTACCAGTGCAGAAAACAAGGTCTCGGGTCTCACGTCCTGCGACACCACTCTGCACACTGCGGTCGCATTACGTCGCGCTCGAAGGCATCTTCGTTCAAGGTGACGAGAAGATATCCGATCTGGTGTTTGAAATCGAAAAAGTGGAGCTGCTATCGTTGACCAGCGAGAGCCAAAGCACCAGTGGCGGTAAGCAAGACGATGCTCCGATCTTCCAGTGGGGGTCAGTGGACACTGTGGCATTTGTGAACTGCGTCTCCCATCCGTATTTTATCAGCTCGTTCTATGGAGAAGAGTCGAGACATCTGAACCGCCGAGAAACGCGGAGCTTCGAGCTTGTTAAAGTGAGCTTTGACACTGAGATTCCTGTGTGGAAAACGCTGGAGTCGACCCACGCGACGGAGAAAGAGTTTGACTTCCAGGCACCATGCGAATGTTCGATTGTCTGGAAAGGGACGAATATCCCATGCACGCCGACCTCGACATTGTATAGAGTTTGCCAAGACGTCACCAGATCGATCGGCTTGAAGGAGAGAACTCTGGATGGAAAGGCTCTCATGATTGCGCTGACGAGAGCATCGAAACTTCAGGCTGTACTTATTCAGGTCTCTGAGAAGCTGCAGGAAGCGTTGAATGATATCGCTGGAGAGTACCAACAACTTCGCAGTCCAGATCTCGGAGCTGTCGAAAACATGCAGCAACTGCTGCAACCTCAACTGTTTGCACTTCTAGCTCGCCAAACGCTTCACACGTGCGGTGCCGAGTCACTGTCTTCTTCGTGTCGAAGCAACGATATTCGCCGTCGCAGCGTCCACTCTGCAGTTCGATTGCGACTCTCTTCGTCAAGGAGCAGCAAGAATTCTGTGAGCTCCAACAAGGATACCGCTGCTGCAACTGCTGAAAATAGTGACATCAAGCGAGCTTCAAGAGTGCTGGATGTGTCGCTCGGCCAAGCCAACGCATCGTTAGACCCAAGTCGATACAATGATGTCATCGAGCTGATGTCCAACTTTGTGTCAGATGTCGTCAAAAAGGATGAAAAAGACGATAGCGAAGAGCTTGTATCAAGCAATGAAGATACTCTGGGGACACAGGAAGCGGTGAATGACGTTGCTCAACGTACCGGCGATGCCGTGCTGGTTACGTTCAGCAAGCTACACCTTGAGGTGTCCAATGATCGAAAGCAGTTCGCCAGCTTGGTTGTCCTGGCTCGTGATGCGGTGTATTGTGGCTCAACTCGTGACGGTACCTCGATGAGAAAAATCCTCAGTGTTGGTGAGCTGTCTGCAAGTTGTTCGCCTCCGCGAGGTTTGCAGTTTGCTGAATCCGTTGTCCAAGTAGTCGGACTCGATTTGGCGGTGAATGATGACGCGAAGGGTGGCAGCGAACAAGAAAGTGACCGCAAGAAGAACGCATCGCTTGCAGTCGACCGAATAGTGGTGAAAACGAGTGACGAGAGCGTATTCCGTGGGTGCGTTGCAGTTGATGGTCTAGTAAGTGCGGTTGGTGGGAAAGCATTTCTCCACGATCCCGTCTTCGAATCGACGAGGCGTCCAAGAGTTTTCCGACTGGATGTGGGCAGCGTGCGGGCGTTGTTGTCGCAAACGAGTGTGCTACAGTTGGAGTCGCTGAACGAACGAGCTTTGGATGCAGAAGTCGGGTCACTATCAGTATCCTCGTTTCTTCAAAGCGACCCCAATCGGCTCTGTCTCGAATTCCACAGCGGGGTGAGTCCATTTGCCGCAGTCAGCGAGCAGAGCGACGAAACACAGCCTTTCCTCTCTCTTTCTTTCAGAGACCAGAAAACTCCGGGTGCATCCTGTTATGTGCCGCTGCTGCCGAGCTTCTTCGTATCTGAGCCGAATATCAGGGGATCAAATCAAGTCCCGAAGTATCGATTGCGCGCTACTGCCAAGATCGCACCATTTGAAGCCAACTTGAAAGAGTTGCTGAGTGCTTTGGGAGGTTTTTCGAGAATTCAGCAGTCTTTGGAAGAAAGCTGGAGTTATCATCAACTTGACCTGAGCCGCGAGAAATCTTCTCCTCGACGTGTACAAGCATCCAGCACCACAAATCCACGCGTTCCAACAAATTGGAGTGTTGCCGTCAGCTTCTCTTCGTGCGAGGGGCTTGTTCACATGAATGAATTCGTGAATGTGACCATTCCAGCAGTGACAATCTCATCACCACCCGAAGAAAGTTCAAATTCGGCGCAATCAACGGCTGGCGGCAGAGCACGATTAACATGGAGTTGTGGCGATCTGAAAGTATCGATGGCAGCGAGCAACGACGGAAGTGTTCGCGATGAGCGACCCATCGTTATCCTCCAAGGGCTGAGCGGTCAAATCGCATACGTTCATCAAGTGGACAGGAATCAGGATCAGCATCATCACGCGATTGAAGGAGAAGTCCTAATCTCGAAGGTCTGCGCCAATTTCTCGCGTCTGACGGTAAGATTGTGCTTTGTGGTTGATTGCAGTGCGCTCGTGTACATTGTCTAACGGTGCGTGTGTGTTCATTTCCTAAAACGGCGTAGCTTCACTACTTGCTCAAGTCTCCGTCCACCCGCCAACCAAGTCGCAAGAGTAAATCCATCAAAAGGATTTCTGAAAGTGATGTGAATGTGATTCAAACAACGAGCAGCAGTTCTACATCACACCAGTGGTCTTGCAAGATGGGAGCGCAGGTTGACGACATCAGCGTTAAACTATGCGGTGACATCCGAAAGTCCAGCAGCACCAACACCAGCTCTGACATGCGGATACCTATTTTGGTGGAGATCAATAGTCGTGTGTCAGATGCCAGTGCTGCAATTCGAGTCGGCAATCACAGCCCAAACAAAAGCGCTGTGCCACAAACGACCGATCGAGTATTCAGAGACTTCCAAGTGTCCGTTGGCGACATCGGGATCCACGAAGTCATTCATCACCGAGTGAGGGCTGAGAAAACCAGATTCGGTGACTTCAACGCTCTATCAGACCACAGCCTGTTTGGAACGCTGCTGTGCCTCGAATACTCGGACTTGCTCAGTGTCATGGAGGCATTTCGTGTTGCCACGCCCCAGCGATCTTCAGCGTTGATTCCGTCGCCAATGCTCACCTGGCAGCTGACAAACCAGATCGTCAAGGTATTTCGTACGGAAGTGGGTAGCTTTGGAGCGTCTCAGTGTGATGCAAGAAGACCGTCAAGTTCGAAACCTGCTGTGATCCCTTTGTTGACGTCGTGGAACAGGGCAAAAGTGCAAAACAATCCTCGACCAAGTCCTCTGCTCTCGGTCTTCCTCAGAAACTATGGCGAATCGTCTGACTACCAACAGATTGTTGCGGCGTCACTTGAAAGCATCGACGTGGCACTCACCACTTCAAGCTTGCATTGCGCAACTGCAATTCTGGACGTGCTTGGCAGCAGGAAGGCTACGTCAACAATTCGTCCCGGCGCCGACGCAGATGACACACTGCCACACGAAGATGCTGCTTTTGAAGAACCGAGTGCAGATCTATCAGTTACTACCACTGGAGAAAAAGTCCACCAAGCTGTAACTCTTGACGACGTTCAGTTGTCTCTCATTACTGGCCAAATCCGACTCATCCTTCCAAGCGAGGAACTGAGCGAAGCGCTCGCAATGAGTCATGCAGTGTGCGCTGGGAATGCGATGCTCGTGATCGAGTCTTCTTCAGTATTGAGCTCGACCTGGAACGAAATCAGTCTGGACGGATTAGGATACCCTCCTTTTAATGCCACCAAGCTACCGCGGCGCCAAAGACATCCATCGCAACGCCTGGGCGAATCGAAACTTCGATTGTGGTGCAAAATCGGGAAAGTCTACGGTGTTGTGGTTGATTTCGCCCGCTCTGATGATCGAGAAAATCGTGAGGTTGATCCACCTGGACCATTTGAGTATTTCCTGTCGCAGCAGGTTGAAGGAGCTGCCATTGAAGCTCGTGTGTCTGAAACGTTCTTGCTCCCATTCAATATTGCTGTCGATATCGAAGAAACCAGTGGAAACGATAAGAAAATTTCAAGACGAGCGGCGCTTGCGATCACAAAGTTGCGACTCGAGGTTCGGAAACAGGATTATGATGTTATCATCGGGCGGATTTCGGGCTCTTTACTGGCGCTCGGCTGTCTACTTCAGTCTCTAGCATTGAAAGCACGGAGGAAACCAAAGCGAACGAACGCGCTGGACCCTGAGTTGGGCAACAAGACGGTGGGAGCAGGATCGATTGCTCCGTCTCCAAGCTCCCCAGTTGTGTACGAATTCACAAGTGATGGGGTTGAAATCGCGCTCTCCAACACTGCGGCTTCGATTCACGTGCGTGTTGGAAGCATGAGCATTCTACACAATTGCTCGGATGAATCTGGAAGTTTTTCCATTCAGAATGTTGTTGCGGGCTTCCGTTTTGCAGCTGGTCATTCCAAGAACGATGGCGCGCTAGCTACAAGGGAGGAGCTTGTGTTTGGTGCGTACTCGGATCCCGCGTTATGGCAGCTGGGAGCTGACAACTACCCGGAAAAGTTGCTCTCTGGTCGGTGGAGCTCCCTCGATCTCAAGGAGCGCATGATATTCCTCGACATGCAGGCTTATCAACTGCATCTTTCCGTGCACTTGCTGGAGCAACTCAAGCAGTTTCTTCAGTGTAGCTCTTCATCAGTTTACTACAGCAGAGCTGTTGGGAATTCGTCCGGCACACCCAGAAGCAAACATGTTGCTGAGCGCGGTCAGTACGCTTCGAAAGGCAAGACGACGGTGAAGATTCTGATTGCACCGAGTGTCATTTCCTTGTGGGAACGAACGGATCAGAACAAAACCCCAGAGTCAACTACGTGCGTGTGGATCACTTGTGGCCAGACTTTCGCGAACGTGGGAATCGGAGCGGAAGGTTGGAGTCATCGACAGAAACTACTCACATCAAGCGGGGACACGGTGCATGAGCTGAATCGATATTTCTCAGTGCAAGAGACAGATTTCATGCTCAATCTGGAAAAGATGGGAATGAAAACGTCCTCTGATACGCCGATCCTTGGAATCGAATTCCGGTATGGTACGGTTGGGTCGTTGCCTAGCCATATTTCAAGCACCTGGGCGAGTTTTTCAAGGCATTTGAATTCCGGATCTGCCAGATTTCGTCTTCTCGAAGACTGCACTATCAGAGTAACTGGCGACGTCAACAAGGTCCTTGAAAGGGAGAATTCGAGTAATCGGGATGCCCCCAAAGTCCTTCTCGCAACCCCTCTGTCCAGAATCAACCTCCAGGGAGAGGTCAGTGCAGTTGACGTGAAGGTTTCTTCGTACTCGGTCGAGTCTGTGGTATCACTCCTTGGTGCAGTGCAACCTGCTAAGGCAGAGGGGTCCGTCACGCATACTTCGCTTGCCAGTCACGTTAGCGGTGGAGACGCACTACCTAGTCAAGATGATACTATCCAGAAACCACCTTCGTCGACGGATGATTTCAATTACTTGCGCCGAGTTGCTGAAGCGCGCCATCCTGCTCCGGGCGAGTTAGTGCTCACCGAATCCCTCTTCATCGAAACGGGGAACTCGTCTGACGCACTTTCGCAGACACAGCAAGCTAAGACGGTAGTGCAAATCGACGAGATTCAGTTCAACAACTATGAACAAATTGAAGAAGACGATCTTCTGTCGTTCATCGAAGAAATCAATTCTCCGTGGGAAGTTGAGAGCCCTGAGCCAACGCCGTCCGATTCGTCAGCGCTCCCAGTGTTTGAGAATAAGACTATGAGCTGGATGGGGATGCGCTGGTGCTACCACATCCCGCGAGTGATTGACGAAATCATCGCCAACCCGGTGCCGATTCCGCCCACTGGGATGCCGAGTGGGTGGCCAACGTGGCACGGTAGCGCGAGCGATGAAAGCAACTCTGCACGACTCTGTGATGTTTTCTGCCAGCTTCGGTGTTGGGACTACCAGAGCAACCGCTTTGTGATCATCAGTGAATTCTTCGTACCCTGGGAAACAAGCTCCAACAGTCGGTACCGCTTGGACGCGTCGGCGCTCTATGAGCCAGAAAGCTTTGGCGATTTTGTGACGCAATGGTTTGAAGAAGATATGGAAGACTACGCGTACCACGCTAAGCTTCTCGAGTTGGCGAGTGCAACAAGAAGAGTGCAGCTCCGAGATGCCCCACCGTCCGACAAGTGGGAGCTGAGATGGAGAAGTCCGATCTTCATTGACAAGGAGGCAGAGGTACCGTGTGTGTTTGTATTTGTTTTATTTTGTGTATCGCTTCGCTTTACGGTCGATACTTTGGTTCTAAACGTGTTGTCTGTGTTTGTTGTGAATTGCGACATTCTCCAGCATAAGCAAAAGCGCTTGCTCGTGAATGCGCTCCTAGCCTCATCGATACGTGTCAACTCGACTCTGGCGGCTGAAGCTTTCCAGAGAGCAGTTGTGAGTGTCAACATTCCTCGGATCGGAGTCTCCCTGTGCCATATTAGCTTCATGGATTACGCCCACGAGGTCATTTCGGTGGGGTTCAAAGACACAGCGGTGTCGCTGTCAAAGTACGGAGAAAAGCATCCAGAGCTCGATGTGATTGTCTCCACCTCGCTGCAAGTGTACGTCCAGAATTTCGCTCAGCTGCTCAACGTGTCGGTGCTTCCGCGAGTCGGTGTCCATGGAATGATCCACTCGTCGAAAGAGGGACTCAGTGTATCTACGGTTGTCGACCCAATTGCGCTGTACCTGAATCATACCACGATGCTGATCCTCTCGACAATGGACAAGATTCTCGCCGCAAAGCCGCAATATTTGGCATCTGAGCCACGACAGAACGAGATAGCGCCAACGGACTTGCTGCTGCATGATATGCGAATCACCGTGGCCAATGAAGCCAACAAAGACATCTGGTACCGTCAAGAAGGCACTTCAGAATGTCTCCAAGTCAGAGCAAAGTCGAGCGCAACGTATAGCTGGTTGTCTTTGGCATCCAACGCGTACTACCGGATGGAGTTCGCGCTCGAAAAGGAAGATGATATTGTCACTCTGGCCAGCACCGAGCAGAGCAATGAAGAGAACCAGCCTGCCGATGGTGTGTATTCCGTCTGGAGCGATCCGTGTGTGATCAAGGAGAACTGTGTCACTGGGAGGTATTTCAAGGACTCGGGATTTCTCTGGGTATGTGTGGAGCTGAGGGGGCTTCAAACTGTTGTCACGCTGCGTCCGCCGATCATTTTCCGAAATCTTTCCGAGTATCCGGTCCATTTGATGCTGAATGACGAGAAAAGCTCGGTGTTCAAGTGTGGACAACTGAATGCATCGTCGCAGCAACAAGATTGCTCATCAAAGGAAGAAGCGCCACGCTCACAATCGGCTCGTATTCCCACAGAGTCTGTGGACACTTCGCTGACCTCAAGACACAATGAGAATGCATCGTTCCTCATGGTGGATTCTGTGTTCAGGATTCGAATTAGCCGGTGTGGGAGCGCTTGGAGCTCCCCGCTCACTATCAACGAGATGCCAGCCGAATTTGACTTGGTCCGACCCCACAACGACCCTGTGCAGGATGACCGAAAACAAGCAGGAAGTAGCTATACCAATATCTCAGTGCGTGGCTCAAAGGAGCAGTTTGTGATTCTGAAGGCTGATGGAGATGGTGAGTCAAGTGGAGAGTATTCCTTCGGGTGGCTGCAAGCCCGTCGTGCAGTATGCAAGTCGGTGCTGCCAAACGATTTTGATCCAATTCAGCGCCAATTTGCGCAGAGGTATGCCTGGATGGAACTCGCGCTATTACCGGGTCTTGCAATTGAGAACAACACGGGCGTTGCCATCCAGCTCATTTTCAAGCAAAAGGTAAGGGCTTGAGGTATCCTTGTTCACGTGACGCAAATTTCTGAACATGCTTTCTTCTCTTTTCTTCCAGAACTCTGTGATTTCGATCGATGCTAAAGCATTCGGGGGGGAAGCGATGGTGTCTTCGATCAATCCGTTTGAAGCTTCGGAGGTCGAAGTGCGCGTTCAAGAGTTTCGATCGGAGCAAGAGGACCTGGCAAAGTGGACGTTTTCACTTCTGTGCAGCCACGAAAATCGTGTTGATCAGCTTTTCGATTTTGGCGCGGTGCGTTTCCGAGTATCAATGAAATCTGAAGCGACTGGGAATCATTCCCCAATCATCAGGATCCTTGCAGAGCAAGGCGCAGTTGTCCAGAATTTGACGAACTTGATCATGCACTTTCGGATCAACTGTCCAGTAACAAAGCAGCAATCGAGCATCTCAGTCGCCGTGAGCAAAGAGCACCAGGTGGGGATTTCGTCGTCGGAGAAATTTGTCGTGCTTGAGGTTGGAGTTTGTCCAGATCCGTTGTACTCTGGAACAAAATCGGACGAGGAGTCAATGGCGTTGCAGTGGTCATCTCAAGTCCGTTTGTCCACAGAAGGAGACGTGAAGCCCTGCATCATTTCTTTCCAGCAAGCTGGCGCGTTCTCTCTCGCAGGGTCCTACTTGATCGAGTTGAAGAAGGAGGATGGAGGAGGTATCCGGATCTCCATCTGCCCTCAAGTCGTGGTGCTCAACTCAATGGTAAATGCTCTACGTCTGTCTCCTTCGTTTCTGTGGGAGCTCAAAATCTGAATTATACTGACAATTCACATTGTTGCTATCTCTAGGGAGCTAAACTGAGGCTTCTTCCAACAGATAGCGAGGGTAGCAGTCTCATGAGGGAGAAAGAACCAGCGGTACGAATCGCTGCGCACATGAAATATCCTTGCGACCGTGTCAAGTCTCACTTTGATTTGTTTGGTTTTCCACAGGTGATCTCTGGTGACAATGCCGGCTGGTGTACTCCTGTTTGTCTGTCGAACTTCAAGAAACGGAGTCTCACATCGGACGTCGCGTCGTGGCTGAGCTCCACTTTTTCAAGGCGACCCAGCGAAGAAGTTGATCTCTCAAAAATGCCTCAGCCTGCAAAACTCTCTTGTACTTTCCGAGTCGCGCTTGATGACGACGACAGTGAGTGGACTGAAGAGATCGCGATCAAGTTGCCAGACTTACCGCTGTTGATCACCCCAAGTGGTGTCGTGGAGGTCGTGGAGACTCGAGATGTGAAGCAGGCGCGCAGCGGGAAAACCGACCAAATGTACGCGACGCCGTCGACGCTGACCCATCGCCACCGAGTCCTCGTTCGACGACGAGGCTCAAAGCACCGAATGCTGACGTACACCGTCGCTCGTGTGGGGAATTGCATCCATGTCCTCTTCTTCGTTGACCGTCAAAGCCCTGTCGTCATCCACAATCAGTGGGATCACGAGCTGGGCTTCCGAATGATGGCGTCTCGTTCGTTCCCCGAAGCAGTTGGTGCACACCACTACATGGAGTACGACTGGAAGTTGCAGGTACGCATCCTTTCAAGTTGATTTTATGGAAAATCACTGGAAGCTTTGGTGTTATGCTTCTAACTCACTATTTTCAACTATTTTTGCACACTACAGACGCGACAAAGTCGATCTCTACCCAGCTTGAATGCAGCAGATAACGCAAGAGGTTCCGCAGATGCGAAACAACTCGAGGACTGGCTCGCGTCGACTCCGGCTGAGATGATTTACAGCAGCAATACCTACGGTGACGAAAACGAGAAGATCCGATTCCAAATCGGCTCCCCCGCCTTCGGCTGGTCGAATACGCTCTGGCAAGTTGGTGGGATTCAGTTCGCCACGTTTTCAAGTCCGGACAGCGAGTCAGCGCATTCACCAACGTTCTTGGTGATGTGCTCTCGACGCGCAGGCACGTGGTACATTTCGACGACATGCTTAGAAGATTCGTTTGCGAAAAAGTCGATAGCAGCACCTGCAGTACTTGTCAGCTCAGCATTGTCGTCAATCCAAGCGACATCGACAGCTCAAGAAACTGTGGAACGACGACAACGCCCGCGATCGCTGAATATTTGCATCTCGGTCGCTGAGATCCGATTTCATTGTTGCGATGAGTTTGATCCTGTGCGGGATGTGCGTGGACTCATCCAGTACCCAGAGATATTTCGATTGTGTTGCTCAAGCGCGTCGATCGTGTTTTCAACGTCCGCTGATCCGCCTGAGAGCTCTCGCTACAACGATCGCTTGGGTTATCTCTCTCATGTTCGAGCCTACAGCACGCTGTTTGTCTCGATCGGAGACCTCGAGCTGGACCATTTTCTGCAAGATTGCAATTTCCCCGTGATCCTGTCGTTTCCTGGGAATGAAGAACGACACGCAGCGCGAGAGATCATGCAGCTGGAGCTCACGAGCAAGCACGCGGCGCTGAAGAGTGTGGTTTCCGGATTGCCGAACAAGCAGATGCCGCTCACCGAGGAGAACTGCCTGGTTGGACGGATCATCTTTGTCGACACGTGGGAGCGAGAGCTTATCCCTGCGTACTTTCACAGCATTGAGCTCACAACACTCCCCGCGGTTCTTCAGGTATGAGCATACTTAACTACATAGGTTTTGATGTGACCGACTAACTCTTTTGCGACTCTTGCAGGTGGAAGATGCGATTTTGTCCTATGTCCACGATTTTGCGCAGCCTCTGCTCGATGCGATGTCCGGAGCAAAGATCGCACAAAGTGGTCCTCCTGTAGGACCAGTAGCGATGACCGCAACCCGTGACAACAGCTGGGTGCTTGCGTCGTACGCAGCGATGAAGAAGACAAGCCAGCGACGAGTATTCATCGAGTTGTTGGCGTTCGGAGCAATCGAAGTGACTGTCACCGCTCGGGTTTCCATCCCAATCTTGAACAGTTTCGATGGCACGCCCGTGCGGTTCGGATCGGAACAAAAGCGCGACGTGTTTGCGTTTCCCGACCAGTTGTACAAGGATCTTGCTGCTGACTACGTCGCCGATGCTATTGTCCGATCGCCGATGCTGCTCATGTCCCTGAACATCCTCGGAAACCCTGCGTAAGTGCTCTATCTTCACTTGTCATTCGGTGCGAGTCTCTGGTCACAATAGGTGCGTTTCTCACTCCCAAATGTGTTCTTGACTTTGTTTTCATCAGGGGCTTCTTCCGAAATGTCGGCACGGGTGTGCGCGACTTGTTTGAGATCCCACTCGCGGCCGCGAGGGACGGCTACAACCCGTGGACGCTGACCAAGGGTGTGGTTGGAGGCGTGTCGTCGTTCTTTGGGCACACGACCGCGGCGGCGCTGACCTCGTTGTCCGGGTTTTCGTATTCGATCTCGCGCACGATGGACCAGCTCACGCTGCCGTCCGAGCAGCTGAAGAAGCGCCACTACACGCGTCCAACGCACCTGTCGTCGGCGCTAGCGGATGGGCTCGGCTTGCTCGGCTCGAGTGTCGTCGGCGCTGCAGCGGGGGTGATCACCACGCCCATTGCGATCTACAAAGAGCGCAAGCAGCAGGGGCTCGAGACACGACTGGGCGATGTGGTCGGAGGCGTCGGCATGGGGCTGGTCGGCATCGTCGCGCGGCCCATGGGCGGCGTGGCGTCCCTGGTGTCGATGGCGACAGACGGGATTCTGTACGGCAGCGGCATGAGTGACGACAGATTGCTACCAATCGACGATATGGCAGCGTCGCGATTCGACGCGAGACCCAACGAGATCCTGCGCTACAAGCTCAAGGTGCTGTCTGATGTCGTGCGAGACGTGGTGTATGCGCACGGCATCTGGGTGGCGCCGTCCAAGAACTTGCTTGTTGTCGAGCCAAGTGGGTTGCACTATCTTCCGCCACTCGACCAGCTGCGGCAGACACAAGAAGGCAGTGACAAAGACACGATGCGAAAGCTCCTGGTCGACGGAGACCTCGACCGGGGCGAGCTCGTGCTCGTGACAGTGCTCTCATCGAATCGGCACCTGTACATCATTGGCGCGAGCGGCGCGAGCAAGCAGGTAGTGCTGGCGAAGACGCCGTTGGTGGACATCAACGCAGTGGAAGAGAACCTGAAGGAGCCGTCCAGGATCGACCTCGGGATCCGGGCGTCCGCGAGCATCGAGTGGCTACGCTTCCGCCTGCTGCCGAACCAGCGACGCCGCCTGAGCCATCAGGTGCGGCTGTGGATGTCGGACGCGCAGTTTTGAAAACAAGAGATGAAGGTAGCACTGTTCATCATTGTTCAATGGAAGAACTGCGTGTAGTCACGTGTGTTTGTGGACATCCTCAGAGACGTTGATGTTGATAGAAGAATCCTTTGTCGTTGTTTCACGAGTTCTTGACCATGACATGCAAAAAGGAAGATGACAATCCAAACTTCTGCAGCAAAGGCTTTTCAGCTCAAACACGAACGCACAGCCACGAAGATATGTACAAGCAACGCTCAACTGCTGCTGGACCCGAAAACCGAGAGCGCTGTCAGATATTTCTTCCTGTCAAATGGGAAATGAGCGGCCAAAGCAAAAACAATTGGCAGGATGCAATGGAGGAAAGTTGCTTGAATGAACAGGTTCAGGGTGTCCTGCATTTGTCCTAAAACAAAAATTACCTTGCACTATTAATATTTTACTATATAAAAACTCGTAAAGTTTGATAACAAATCGACCTCCTATTATTAAATCTGACCAAAATAAAACGTTCCAAGGTTGCACTTGTTGGAAGGCCAAATGCCTTGTGAAGCCCCAAACATGCCTTTGACACTTGGAACGTTCCGTTGCTTACCCTCACCCTTGTGGGGCTTAGAATTCCACTGATTTTCTTTTAAAGTTGTTCGTGGGAAGAGTTGGAACGCTATAGAGGTGACACCCCTTCTAGTGTCCTAAATTATTATTTTAGGACGCAATTCAAGCAGTGTTCAAGTTCTGATCTTGACCATGGCTTTTCCCCTGATATTGTCCTCATAATTGTTTGGTACTGAAATTACTTGGTAGGCATTTTTTGTTTTGCTGTTGTCCTGAATTTTATGTCGTCCTGGGTTACCGTTCTTCTTTGTCAGCTCGTACCGGTATACCATATGGAATACCGATTATTTCAATTTCATCCAATCAACCTCTTCAATTCACAAACAGCTCGTTTTAATTGGAAGAAAACCACCTGGACAAGCATTCTCCCCTTTTGACTTGCATTTTGCATGCGTCTGAGGATTACCTCTTTATAATTTAGAGAGGTACCCCTCTTGACTTCAATTCACTATGGAATCAGAGAATTGTTCCAAAAAAACAAATAAAACCTTTTCAGCAAATCAAATGGTATCTTTAATTATATGCGTTGTGATTGGTGGAAATTACTGTACTTACGTGTGATTGGATAAAAAACCTACGCGTCATGTGTTGCGAGAAAGTGCTTGTGGAGCGCGATCCACACAGATCGCTCCACAAGCACTTTCTCGCAACACATGACGCAAATGGTCACCACGCAAATCGTTCACCCCACTCACTCGCAGCTCAGCTCACACGCAAAAAAGCAACAGTCCAGCACCCGCCTCTCGTTCTCTCTCAAGCAGACAGACATGGCGACGACCACGGAAGACGTCTCGGGCCTCAAGGAGCGCATCACGAGCCTCGAGGTGGAGGCCGAGAAGAAGGAGTCGCGTATCAAGGACCTGCAGCAGCAGGTGAAGAAAGCGGTGGACGAGAATGCCAAGAACCGCGAGCAGTTCTACATCACGACGGCGATTCACTACACGAATGGGCAGCCGCACATGGGCCACGCGTACGAGAACATCACGGCCGACGTGCTCGCGCGCTACCACCGCGTCTTTGGCCGCGACGTGTACTTCCTGACCGGCACGGACGAGCACGGTCAGAAAATCGCGCAGACCGCGGAAGCCGCCGGCGTGACCCCCATGGAGCTCTGCAACAAGTACGCGGGCATCTTCCAGCAGCTCACCAAGGACCTGAACATGTCGAACGACAACTTCATTCGCACGACGAGCGACCAGCACAAGAAGTTTGCGCAGTGGCTCTTCCAGCGCGCGCTCGACAACGGCGACGTGTACTTGGGCACGTACGAAGGCTGGTACAACGTGCGCGAAGAGATGTTCGTGACGGAGACCGAGGCGCAGCAGACCGACTACAAGGACCCGGCGACAGGCACGCCGTTCAAGAAGATGGAAGAGAAGTCGTACTTCTTCAAGATGTCCAAGTTCCACAAGCGCCTCGTGCAGCACTTCCACGACCACCCCGAGTTCCTGCAGCCCGAGGTGCGTCGCCAGGAGATCCTGCGCCGTCTCGAAGAGCCGCTGCAGGACCTGTCGGCGTCGCGCACGACGTTCGCGCACGGCATCCCACTGCCAAACGACCCGGGGCACGTTATGTACGTCTGGTTCGACGCGCTCGCGAACTACCTGTCCGCGATCGGGTACCCGAACCACGAGAACGCCAAGTACTGGCCCGCGAGCGTGCACATCATCGGCAAGGACATCACGTGGTTCCACTGCGTCATCTGGCCGTGCATCTTGATGAGCACCGGCATCCCGCTCCCAAAGCGCGTGTTTGCGCACGGTTTCGTGAACGCGAAGGACGGCACGAAGATGAGCAAGAGCATCGGCAACGTCGTGGACCCGTACGACATGATCAACAAGTTTGGGCTCGACTCGTTCCGCTACTTCATCGCGCGCTCGGCGCGCTACGGCTTCGACATGCCGTTCTCCGAGGACGATCTGATCAACATCCACAACTCGGAGCTCGCTGACACGCTCGGCAACTTGGTGCACCGCGCGGTGAACATTTGTAAGAAGTACTCGAACGGCCTGATCCCGGACGCCCCCACGGACGCGCCGTTCGACGTGTACTCGCTGCTGCACGAGTCAGAGATCGCGTACAAGGAGTACGCGCTCCAGAATGCCTGTTTCGCGATCGTGCACGCGCTCAAGGAGACGAACAAGTACCTGACGGAGAAGGAGCCGTGGCACATGAAGGAGGACGCGCCGCGTCTTGTGGTCGTGCGCACGTGCTTGGAGGCGATCTATGTGATCGCGCACTTCTTGAGTCCGCTGATCCCGGGCGTCGCGAACAAGATCTTTGAGAAGCTCGGCACGGCGCCGGTGCTTCTCACTGAGCTGTCTCCAAACTACGACAACCTCAAGGTCGGCACGGAGGTGAACGTGGGCGACATTTTGTTCAACAAGGTGCTGAGCGACGAGGAAGTGAATAAGCAGGAAGAGGCCGCCAAGGCGAAGCTCGCGCCAAAAAAAGCGCCAGCGGTCAAGGCGGAGAAGGCCGCGATGCCGCTCTTCGCGGGACTCGATATCCGCGTGGGCGTGATCACGAAAGTGTGGAACCACCCGGACTCGGAGAAACTCTACTGCATGGAGATCGACGTCGGCGAGGACGAGCCAAAGCAGATCGGCTCGGGGCTGCGCGCGTTCTACTCGCTCGAGGAGATCCAGGGACGCAAGGTGCTGGTGCTGCTGAACCTCAAGCCGGCGAAGCTCGGCGGCTTCAAGTCGCACGGTATGGTGCTCTGCGCGTCCGACGAGGCGCACGAGCGCGTGGAGTTCATCGAGCCGCCCGCGGACGCGCAGGTCGGTGAGCGCGTGTTTGTGGACACGGAGAGCGGCGAGGCGCTGTCCCCCGCACAGCTGAAGAAGCAGAAAGTGTGGGAGAAGTGCGCACCGCTGCTGCTCACGAACGAGTCGGGCGTCGCGATGTACAAGGACCAGGTGATCAAGACCTCTGCGGGCGCGTGCGCCGCCAAGACTCTCGTCAAGGCCCACATCAGCTAGGCACTTTTGAAGCACACGTAGTCACAAGGAAGAAAGTTAAACAAACGCAAAAAATGGCAATTGAGAGCAAAGAGATGCATGGCATGGATCGATCGCACTGGGTCCAGAATGGGTTGCACGAGTGCCAGTGACTGCCGACCGAATCAAAAACCATCAGATTTTTCCACCATCGTCTCAAATTGACATGCAAATACACCACCTGTGTGATGGAAAGCGTGGAGCCTTCTTGGATCGACGTCCCCACTTTCTTTCTTGCTACAGGACTCAAAATGCGAGGTGGACGGACGGTCACATGCAACGACTGACGCCACAAACATCTTGGCTGCTGCAATTGCCACTTTAGAGGCGCGCAACGGTGACGTTACTGCGCACATACTCCGAGCTGCACACACACATCCAGAGGGTGCAGTTGAGAATCACATGCGTCAGTATGAGAACACCAACCGTATCAAACGAGCACGGTGGACAGTATCAAGAAA
>JAASGK010000465.1:0-23498 GCA_023334195.1 Globisporangium emineosum
CGAGCTGCGATTTCACCACGAGAGTGTTCTAATGACGTTCTCTAACATACTGAAAAAGCTCGTCCGCAAACACAAAACTCGAAAAAAATCCACATAATTTAATTTTTTTGCTGTCCTTAACTTTTTGACGTGCACTGTATGTATCGGACAGGTTATTTAAAAGGTACCCATTGGCTGTGTGGCTGCATCATTTGGGAAATTACGGACTTCATCGCGCCCCCAAGGGCAACGCTGGAGGAAAGAAGGGAAATATATCGCCAATTCAACCTTCAACTGTACCCGCAGGTTTCAAGCAAACACGGTGACTCAGATGCAAAATCCTCATGAAACCCCACAAGCCGGGTGGACCAGGATTGAATTGACTGAGTTACCAGGGAATAAACTACAAGTTCCAACAGACATCGCCTACCGACAGCAGCTTTTTAGCACCCCAGTCAAAGCGCAAAAATGTGAACATTTGCAGTTTTTTCTGCGTAATCCTTGCAATTCAAGGTGACCCTTTGGTTCTCGTAATTATATACACTTTCGAAGGATACCCACAGCCAAAATATGGGGATCGCTCCCATTTCCAATTGTGCCGCCTCAAGTTACACAAAATAATCAATTGGGCCCAGCAGCATCTCGAGAGGCCAGATCCATGCACGCACGTCCCTCCATCGTGAAGGGAACGCCGTGCATGAGTCCTGTGGATGTGGAAAGAGAAAGCGGTCTCACTGCCATAAAGATTTCCATTTATTCCATGATTCTGTTTGCGACAGTTGGCGATGGAACTTTATCGGACGAAAAGAAGGGGGTGCTGCTGTTGCATACAAAACCCAAGACAACCCTCCTTTCTTTAACACGTCCTGTCTTTACCCATATCCCTGGGTTTAACCACCCACCATCCTTCATGTCGCATTTATTCAACCTCCATAGCATCCAAAATAAGAACTCCCTTGGGTTACGGACCTGGGACGCGAGGCGATTTAGATTACGACGGGCCGTCAACTTGCCCTCAACGAACTTTGGCGGCCAGTTCCGCATTCCCCTTGCCCAGGCAACACCCGACCAGCAGCAGTTTGTATCAAGCGCAGCGGCCCATTTCCCACGACGCCCGTCATGGCGTCCTCTCCGCCTCTAGCGCCTTCGGGTATGTCGCCTGCTGCTACTGCTTCAGCAACTACCATGGCGCTCGTGTCTGCAGCAGCGACTCGTAAGCCGAGCAACAAGCCCAAGCCCAAGCCCAACGGAAAGCCCAACGGAAAGCCAACCAAGGCGAAACCCCCGAAGGAGCCCAAGCGCCCCAAGCTCAAGTGGCGCACACGCGACTCGCAAAACTCGCAGCTCTATAACCTGCAGCTCGATATCAACGACCTGCAGCAGGAGATCCAGCACCTGCAGCAGATGCGCGACATCCTGAGCGCGCAGCGGCTCAACCGGATGGACGACCGCGACGGCTCGTACATCAAGGTTGTGCGCGAGTACCACCATGTGTTCCAGCACGGCCAGAGCGCCAACACGATGGAGTTCCTCTCGCGCGTCATGGATGACCGCGTGTCGATCGGCCGCTTCGTCGGCCTCAACATGATGTACGACCAGTGGACGCGCTACTCGACCGCGCTCTGTGATCTGTACCTGCGCTACATTTCCTCCAAGGTGCTCCCGCAGATGGACTATGTGACACCCAGCGGTGTTGTACGACCCGTCGTGATGGTGTCGTCCGAGGCGAGCTACGAGTCGATCTTCACGATTGAAACGATCGAGATGATGTTCCCACACCTGCTGCAGCACAAGAGCGTTATCGAGAAGCTGCTCGGCCGCAAGTTCCGCGGACTCGCGCACTTTGACTTCGTGTTCGACACGAACTCGCACCGCGTGATCGGCTACGACTTCCGCTTGGACTTCTTTGAGGCGTTCGCGCGACTTTTGCACGACCCAGAGGACCTGTGTCTGCTCTTTGAAGGCGCCAAGATCTCGGAAGAGTTCCTGATTGGCGATCTGAACGTGTACCCGCAGTCGGCAGAGACTAGTGAAAGCAGCAACAGTCACAGTGGTGTTGAGAAGAGAAGCAGTGAAGGCGGCGCTAGTGGCGAAACTGCAGCAGCAGGAACGCAGCACTGGGACGACCCGATCGTGGCGAAATACGCCAGTCAACGCAATAGAGCGCAGGATAAGCGGGACATGCACACTCGCCAACTACACTCGAAGCTTACCAACATTCTGGATCCAGTGGACAGAGTTCCAGTTCCACCAGGACCAGCATGTCCAACAGCAGTTCCAGTAGCCCCTTTGCCAGCGTATCGACCAGTAGCAGCAACATTCCCACTGCAAGCGCAGCAACCACAGCAAAGATATCAGCAGCAACAACAGTATCATGCTGTGATGCAACCGAATCGCCCGCGACCGTGGCAGCTGCAGTTGACAAGCATCCTGCATGACGCTCCCGCGGATGCGAATGAGCCTGAAGAAGAAATGAGGCACGAAGGCAACGACCAGTTCCGGATCCAAGAGTGGCGAGACACACCTCGCTTGCCTAGCATCTCATACTTCCCTACGTCTGCTCTTGGCGAGGCCGCAGGAGAAGCAGCAACAAGAAGCGTGCCATTGCTTGGAAAACGGTCGAATCCGTTTGGAAGCGAGCAATTCCAGTCCTTTCCGCAGTGATCGAGTGCAGCCAGTCAATCAGCTAGCTCAGCAAACCAAGGCCGGTAGTCTTGTTTCGATGTTGTGGTAAGTGTGAGCAAAGTGAGTATTTAGTATGTGTTGATGGATGGAAGGGTTGATGCAGCACTCCAACATACTGTTGGTTGGTGGCTGCTGCATAAGAGCTATTTAATATGGGTCACTTTCATTTCCTGAGCTGCTGTGTGATGGTGGGGGCAGTTGAATTTATGTTGTTGACCGTTGCGCAGGTTCAGGGACCTTCAACATGGAGAAAGATCAAACTTGCAATTGACAAAGAGGAAGCAGGGCAGATAAGTTGTGCAATCATGTACAGTGTAGTGTATTCATCCATTTACGATTTATCTATCGCTCTATAACTTGTGGCTCTAACTCGCTTCTTATGCGTCTTTCTTGCTCAGGTGCGCCTCGAGTCGCTCGCTGAGCGAGTCGATGGCGTTGAACTGGCGCGTCCAGTGCGAGTTGTAGAGGAATGGCCGCAGGTCGAAGCGGTTGTCGTCCGGCGAGTAGTTCTCGGCGTGGTACGACGGCGTGAGCGTCGTCATCTTGTGGCGGTTGAGCGAGTACGTGAGGAAGAAGCACTTGACCTTGTCGGCGACCACGTGAGGCTCCAGGTGGTCCCACAGGTGCGTGAGCTTGCGGAACATCCAGTACGGGCCACATCGGTCGATCTTGCGCAGGCGGCCGAACCAGCCAAGCTCCTCAGAGGTCATCGTTAGCGTCGTCAGCAAGTCGGACGCGTTGGCCGATTCCTCGGCGCTCGACAATGCGCCAACGACCGCGCTCAGCGATGGGTAGTTATACTTTGCCGCACCCCAGCGCAGCAATTTCTTCAAGTCGCGCTTGCAGACCGCACCGATCGGGTTCAGGTCACCGCTGCTGCAGTCGTACTTGGTCATGGAACCCAAGAGACCTTCGTCGACGTTGCCCGAGCTGAGCACCAGGAGGAAACCCTTCTTCGAGCGTACCCACGGGAGCAACTGTGCGAGCATGTAGCTCATGACCATGCGCAGGCGCGCCTGGATGTTCTGGAGCGCAAAATCCTGGGTCAAGTCGCCACCCGACTCCACTGGCTCAGGCTTCTTCCCCGTGAGCAATGTGAACGTGCCGATCACAGCGTCGACCATCGTGTCCATGCCCATTTCCAAGTGGTACGAGCCGATTTCTGATGCGAGCGCAGATGCGGTCTTGGCTTTCGCGGCCGTGAGCACGCTTCGCGTGCCCATGCATGTCGTGTGCAACACGTGGTAGGCGAACTCTCGCGCAGTTGGTGGCTTGAACTCCTGTCCTTGCGTGCCCATGATGCGCTGCACATCCTGGATCACGCGCTTATCGCCACGGTTCGCCGCCTCAACGACAAGGTGGCACATGACGCCGACAATACATGCCACCGAGGACGAGTCGGCGCCGCCCGAGAGCGAGAGGAAGAAACCCGAGCCGCCACTGCGGCGCAAGTAGTCCCAGAGCCAGCACGCAGGTCCGAGCGCGATCTCCTCCTCTGGTTCGTGGTACTTGACGTCGATTGGCGCCGTGGGGCGAACGAATGCCTCCTCGTCGTGGCACAAGCTGAAGTTAACGTTGATCTTTGGGATGATGGTGTCCAGCGAACTTGCCTGTTCGCTTCGGCTGCTGAATGCGCCGCGGTACGAGCGCACGTCGTCCAAGTCCACAGTCGCAGTGACAACCTCAACGTCGCGGACGGAGAACTGGGAGCCCTGAGCCACGACTTCGCCGTTCACGACGATGACAGCACATCCATCGTAGTAGAGTCGACCACCATCGCAACCCTGCTGGTTTGCGTACAAGTATACACCGCCGCTCTTGGACGTGGCTCCACGGATCAAGTCCATGCGCTGGTGCAGCTTGCGCAGCTGGTGGTGCGATCCGGAGCCGTTGCCGATGATCTCAACACCCGCAAGACACAGGTTGATGTGTGGTCCGTCAGGCGTGAAGAGCTCTTCGCAGGTCTCGGCCGAGCACGACGTGTCGAGCGTGTTGAGCGCACCGACGCCGAACGGCACGTGCACCAAGCCCGTGAGCTTCTGGATGTTTGGCGGTAGCACGTGGTCGTGCAGGATGCGATCCTTCGTAGGCTTCCAGGTGGTGAACCAGCGCTTCTCGTGGCAGTTGCCGTCGTCCGCAAGGAAGAGCTTGGGACGGATGAAGAGGATCTTCTGGTCGAGGCAGTAGACGCGGCAGTTGTAGCGCACGCCATCGTGCATCACGGGCATGCCGATGTCGCACAGGATGCCGTTGGTCACATCGGACTTCAGAATCGTTTCCATGGACTCCCAGCAGTGGTAGAACGTGTCTTGCTCGAGGAAGTGGTCTTCGCAGCCGTAGCCGCAGACCTCGAGCTCGGGACCGAGGCGGTAGGTGGCGCCGCGCGCCTTGGCTTCGCGGATCGAGGTCAGGATGCGCTCGAGGTTGCCATCAAAGTCCAACGCCCACTGGTTCAAGTTGCAAGTCGCGACAGTCACAAGCGCGCTCATCGTTTGGTGTTGAGGGGTGTTTACAGGCTTGGAGCTTGGAGCGGGTGGGCGCTTGTGCGTCGAGCTCGGCAAATCGAGGAATGAGTGAGTTTCCAGAGCTAGAGGAGCGCACGCAGTGAGGCGGTTGTTTGAAAATCTCCGATATGCAGGATTCGGACAGGCCGGTTAGCTCTCCAGGATGTAGAACTGACTGAGTGGCTCTGAGTGGATTTGCGTCAGGAGCAGGCGCAATTAAGCGTGTTAATTGCTGCAGAGGCGCTCGTTCTTCGATAGTACCCGGTCCTCTTCTTGAAGGTGCCCTCCCCATCTTCAACCGCATGGCTGCCGAGATTCAACTTGAATATCCGTCGTCGTGCGTGTTCTAACAGAGAGACGAGTCGCCAGATTCAGCAGAGCCACCCGTTCGCTCCGTGTGTCCACTCGTTGCAGTGCACCGTGGGAGTGGAGGTCAAGTGGACACTGGAGGGCGAAAGCGAATGTGCAACGTCACGCACAATCCGCTCCGTCACTGGATTGCAACCAGCGGCTCAGCTGGTGGAAAAGCGCGCACGTGGCACAGAACCGGAACACGTGGAGCGTCTCATTGGCGCTCGAGCGACAGAGATCTCAGAGAGAGATTCTAAAGCAACAAGGCAACAGGCCAATTGATGAAAGCAACTGGGGCCGAGTGCGCAAAAGTGCTGAGTTCTCCTGTTTTGCAAATCCGGACTCGCGGATCCTCTGACTGGATCTGAATTCGTCCACGACCGGCTGACGAATTTCGACACTGGAATGCCTATATGTGGACTCTACGATATAAATATTTATCAAACAGGACGCGGATTGCACTTAGATGGCCAACAGTTTAAAACAAAGTTTGTATTGAGTACATTTCCGCATATTAAAGTAATGCTCACATATTGCCTACAATTTGGTAAAAGGGTGTATCATCTGCAAGTTGAATCTGGGGAGCTCTGATCCCACTGTCCGGTCTGTCTCACATTGGCGGCAAGTTCAAGTTGCGTGACTCGTCCCATTTTCCCCTCGCGATTGGCTCTGGGCGCTCTGAGTGATCGCGCTATGGCGCGCGCGCGCAGTGATCACAAATCGAGCAGATGGCAAAGGGATCGCTGGGGTGTTGTCCAGAGAGTTTAGAGATTTTGCAAACCACGAGAACGTTCGCGCGTGTGTTCATTTTGAGTGATCGATCAATTCGCTGGCCTTGACTGTCTCACAACAGCGCAAACTCTGTGATCTCGAGATCACACCTTCAAGTTGAATCTGCGCACGAAGAGACTCGAGAGCCGCAGATCACTCTAATCTCGACCTCAAGGCAATCAACCTGGCAGATCAGCGAGAGCCGGAGCCCAGTATCTTCGTCGGTTGTCAAGTTCGCGTTGGATTGTTTTTAGAATCTGGTTTCTAGATTCACTCTCCTCCAAAGGGATAACTGAATGAATGCAAGGCCCTATTATAGGCAGGATTTGCGTATGTAGTCGTATGCAAAATTATGTTGACTTTCGTATGGATCATAGCATGTCTCTTCTCTACTCTCCTCTTACTCTTCGTGCGCCTCTGCGTCCTGCGCGCGCTGCAGCTCGCGGTCGAGGCGCTCGAGGTCCTCCTTGTCCAGCTCGCCGCTGCCGTCCTTGTCGAGTTTCTGGAACTGCGCGAGGATGCCATCGATGTCGTCCTGGTCCGCCTTGTTGAGCTTCACGAGCATGTATGAGAGGTACTCGAGCTTCGAGACCTTGCCGTCGCCGTCCGAGTCCATCGCCAGCAGCTCCTTCATGCTGATTTTCTATTTGACACAAGGTGCGCAATGTCAGCCATTTGTTCTCTTCCCCCCAGTCCAAAGATTACAACCCTACCGATTTCATGACCGAGCGCTTGCTGAGCTCTTCGACGACCGAGCCAATGCCGTGGGCAACAGACACCACCGCCAGCGGCAGGTAGAAGATCGCAAAGATGCGCGCGGCCTCGGACGTGGGCGATCGGTCACCAAAGCCCACGGTCGTGATCGTGATGATGCTGTAGTAGAAGCAGTCGAGTACGGGCCAGCCCTCGATGGCGCCCATGATGAGTCCTCCGCCAATGGACACTGCAATCGGCAGCAGTGCGTTCATAATCGCCTTGTTGTTGTCGGAGAAGAGCACGCGGCACCACTTCAGCGTGCGTCGCTTCTTCGTGTTCTTGAGGTGATTCGATGGGGAGACGGGCACTGCGAGTGACAGTTCCTTCTCGTTCGCTGGGTCAACAGGGAGAGCCTGGGTGTTCGCGGCCGAGTGCGCGCTGTCGACGTTGCTGAGCAGCTTCTGCGTCGCCTGCTTCGCGATGCCCTTCTGCCTTTCCAGGAAGAGCCCCGCGAGGCGGCCGAGCGCCAGGCCGATCGTGCAAATGCCGTAGAACGCAAAGAAGATCGTGAACGCCTTGCCCGCGGTCGTGAGCGGGATGACGTCGCCGTAGCCGACGGTCGTAACGATCACCATCGCAAAGTAGATGCAGTCCACGACCGACCAGTCCTCGACAAAGTGGTAGAAGAGGATGCTCACGCCGATGTACGAGAGCACGAGGAAGAGTGCCACGAGGTTCGTGCGCGAAGAGCTCTCGCCTGAACGCCCAGTCTCGGCGCCAGTGACGATGGACTTTTGCCCCATACCGCCCCCACCAGCACCACCACCAGCTCCCCCGCCACTGTTGTAGTTGCGGCTCACACTCGGTATGTCAAACATGGACTACAGGGTAGCGTAGAGGCAAATGGGCATTTTGGTGAGCGTAGTAATGTACCAAGCGCAGAGTAAAGCAGGACTTACGGTCTTTCGTCTGGGACTGGTGGCGGAGCTGGAGCTGGAGCTACTGGAGGACCCCGAGCTGGGGCGGAACGTGAACCGCGAGGGCTGTCAAATGGGAACCACGACGTTAGTTCGTGTAGGCACATCCAGCAGTTCCTACACACAGAGAGATGAGGTGTGTGGTCAAGTTCAAACGTACTCGTGTCGGTCCTGGGCGCATCGTCACCATCGATGGACTCACAACGTCCGGGCCATTCGACCCAGTGTTTGGCTAGCATCATAGAGAAGAGGTCATGTTCAAAGTCGTATCACGTGAGCATTCGATAACGAAAACGAGCCTCATTGCTCCAGAAGCAGAGAGAGAGAGACGTATTAGGTACGTACCGCCACAACCATGCTGCTTCTTGCGCGCGGAATGAACTAAGTCAGTCACCAACACCAGCCTCCCTTATAAGCTAAGACTGATAGCAGTGAAAGCGCGTCTTGATCAATTGGCTTGTGGAGCCGACCGCCACGCCCAGGTCGGTAACTGAGCATCTCCTGAAAATAGAGATAATAGGCTGGTATCTGATGGGGAACCCTCCAATTGGCTGGCACTTCTGGACTTCATGCGACGATGCTGGGTCTGCATTTAGAGAATTTAGAGTTCATAGCTTCGTTATTAATTTGGCATTGAACTCATCGTTTAAGGACAATACCACACACAGCCACTCCAGTTCGACACCACTGCGCTCGACTGTCTGCACTCACTCGTTAACCCTGTTACAAGTTAATGGCATGGGCGCCTTGATCGGCTGAGAATTATTTTAATAATAGTAGTATAATACTTGTTAAAATAATTACTATTAATAATAATACATCTCATTCCCCCTCTCAGCCCTCATGGCTTTGGGTGCCTGCCATTGGAGTCGGACGCTGGTCTGGGCTCATACCCACTGGCAAGAACTTTGGCAGGCGAAGCTGACGAGATTGGTGCTTGTGCGCTTGGGTAGTTGCGGACGTGGCACTCGGGGTATCCGTCGGTGGTGAGGACGAGACCAAGTCTTCTTGCGGTTCCGAGAGCACCTGGTCCGACTGGATGGCAGCGATGAGGAGTGCACCGAGCGCGAGCTGCTTGATGAGCATCAGGAGGCGCATGGCTGGATTTGGTTGTGGTCTTGATGAATTTGGCTTGACTTGGGGTGTATTGGACAATGTAGCAACTGAGGAAACAACACACAGAGAGAGGAACAACTCTGCAGAGGCCTCACTCGTGGCCTCTGAGGATGGTGGAGGGAGGCATGTCGTACGTAGGGCTGGAGGCAATTAATATACCAATTGGAAGCAACATTGTCAAACAGATGTGAGAATTGATAAACCTTCACATGTTCATTCTCAGGCGAACATCGCAGCTACTGTGGAACTATCTCCACATGCGACTGGGGTCCTTTATACTTATCCCCTTATTAGCCCACTCCTACACAAACAGACGTCCTTCATCCCCTATCTCCCTCCTTACACCTGCATCCCAGAGAAGGACTGGCGCAGATCCTCTGTGCCTGAGGGTATGTTCATCGTGCCGCCAGTCGCATTGACAATGAGCTGCTCGGTGCCCATGCGCTGCAGCGGTATGTTGGGCTTGATGCCCTTGGCCTTGAAGTGCTGCGCGAGCTGCAATGGGATCTCCGCCAGCGTCTCCTTCGCGAGGCGCGCGGGGTTTGTTCGAAACTGGTTGAAAGGCACGAACTGCACACTGTAGGAAACACAAGAAATTCCACCCACACAGAGCATTTAGTCAGTACACAATCCATCATCACGAGGTCATTCAACAAACTCTGTAACACGTACATGTCTCGCGCGGCGCTGCAATGTCTCGAGTCGTAGAGCAGCTTGCCATCGCCGTCCAGCATGTCCATCGCGGTGAAATCCGCATTGCCCACGCCGACAATCACGATCGAGAGCGGCAAGAAGCTCGCGACCACAATCTCGTCGATCGTCGGCTGCATGTCCATGATCGCGCCGTCCGTGATGATCAGCAGCACAAAGTACTTGAGGCTCTCGCCCTTGGGCTGCGTTGATGGGTTGGAGAAGAGCGTTGCGATCGCCGCTGCCTGGCGGATCAGCGGCGCAAAGAACGTCGGACCGTGGAGCTGCACGATCTGGAACGAGTTGGCGTACGCCTCCAGGATACCGTGGATGCCCTCCACTTCTGGTTGCGCTGGGTCCCAGGTCAACGGGAAGCAGTGGTTCACGTAGCCGTTCACCAATCCACCAAAGCCGTACGTTGGGAACTTTCGGTCTGCATCATACGGCTCGAGGATCGCACCGGTGGCGCTGATCGCAGACTGGTAGTTGTTCATCTGGCCTGTGTACCCGCCACCAAGGTAGTGCAAGCTGTTCGGGTCCGAGGGCGTGCCGTTCGACGCCGTGTAGTCGATGCCGACGATCAAACTGATCTCGCAGCCGCCGCGGAGGTATTCGGCAAATGTGTGCTGCTTGAAGCTCTCGATGCTCAGCACCTTGAGCACGCCCGAGTTTGTGTACCGCTTGCCCTTCTTGAGCTGGCGTTCGCGGTTGATCAGGTCGATGCTCTGCTTTTCGCCCGACACGAGTTCTGCGGCGGTCATTGTTGCGATACCAATGAGCTGATGGCGACCGCTCTTCTCCCAGTCCATGCACTCAAACTTGAGCAGTCTCGACAGGTTCCCGTTGCAGAGCGTCTGCACACTGAGTGTGGTGGCGCGCCAGCGAGGGTTAAGATTGTCCATGATTGTTTCGCTCTTCCACACATGGAGCCACGAGTTGGGTGACGCCGGGTCTGCGCTCTCATCCTTGATGCGGTAGATGTTAAGGAATGGGTCCGAGGCGCCGAACCAGCCGTCCTTGTTGTCGAGCTTGACGCCGGCGAACTGCACGTTAATCATGTCGGAGCACATAGACACCTCCTCCGCCGAAATCACGACGTGGCCGCTGATGCCGTGCACGTGGTTGCGTCCGTTATCCTTCTGCAGCAGTGAGAGCACCTTGGACTGACCCACAGCGGACATGAGCTGGCCCATCGTGAGCTCCACGCAGCCCAGGAAATCGTGCTCCGTGAGTTTCTCGGACGTGCTGTCGCGGTCGAATACTTCGATGCGCAGTCGCTGCACTTCTTCAAAGAAGAAGTCGACGTGGAATGCCTTTGTGAACGTCGGGTCCGCGGTGTTCACGACCGTCTCGGTGCGGCCAAGCTCCCGCCACGAGCGCGCGCCTTCTTCCATGTACACGACCAGGAACGGGTCTGACTCGGATAGGAAATCGCTTTTCTTGAGACCGTGGCACTTGAAACGCAGCTCCACGACGCTCGACGGACTTGTCGCCGGACGCACCACCTGCTGCTGCATTGAGAACGAAGCTTGCGGTACTGAGAGGTTTGGGGTCACGGGTTCGTATCCGCCTTGCAACATGGATCCGCTCATGCTCGCTCGTCGGGGGGCCACTGGACTCGGCGGTGACGCCATACCCGCACTGAACGACGCTCGGTTCTGCTGCTGCTGCTGCATGTAGAATGATTGTCCGCCGCCGACTGGGCTCGGTGGCGCCATGCTAAACGAGCCGCGGTTCTGCTGCTGCATCATGTTGCCGTTGTTCGTCTGGTACGAGAACGACTGTTGGCCGTACGCCGGCGAGAGCGGAGGCGCGGTCTGGGGGTTCATCGGCGGAGACGTGCTCATGTTCGGGTACAATGGCACGCTCACGCGGGGTCCCGTCACGCCGCCCTGCCCGCCAAACTGCTGATGCTGTTGTTGCTGCTGCTGCTGCGTGTACATGAAGGAGCCATTCGCGGGCGAGCGCGGCACTGGAGGAGGTGCGTAGAGGCCGCTGGTGTCATCGTCCGCGGGAGGGGCGGACGGCGCGGCGGGACTGTTGGGCGGCTGGAAGTACATGCGCTTGCTTGCTAATAGAGAGCTTCTTCTTGTGGTTGGTGGCTTCTTTGTGAATGGCACATTTTGTATTTGATGCACTTTTCTTCACATGGACCTCAGGGAAGAGTGATGGTCATGAACCCACAACCCGATTAGTGGACTTCCGAGTTGTTGATTGGTGGAAATACATTATGGGCTCTCCCCTACCCTCGCTGTAAGGATTTTGGATTGGTGAAAATTAGTTTGGATGCTATGATTGGTTAAAATGGTGGAGCATCATTTATTCCTGCAAAATCATTTCCGCCAATCAGAATGTCCGTTGGACACACAATGATTGACAAGTTGCCAGCAACATGGCTACATTTGGCCAACATTCACAAGAAGATCCGCTCGCGCTGACCAGTGCCCACTGACAGCAAGGGAGGAGGTCCAGTGCTGGACCAGGTATCAGAGAGATGCACGTGCCCCACTGTTCCGTACAGTTTCGCCCCCGAAATGTAGACGAACAGCAGCCCAGAAGTCTGATCCTTGCGTGAGATTGTTGAGGTGCTGCACTGTCCTTTCTATTCTATCTGTCAATCCACTTTTTAATTGCCGATGTACACTTTCACGGTCTTTCTCCGCAGTCGAGAGGCAAAACAGGACGCGAAAAGGAGTCCGAAGAGCGTGCAGCCAGCGCTGATGGCACACAGGACCACGGCCTTTTCCGCGTGCGTGATGATCTCCTGGAACTGGCTGAAGAGCTCGTTGATGGAAGCGCGAAGCCAGCCTGTTGGTCGAAGTGGACGACAGTTTTGAGAAGTTAACAGTGAGATAAAGCGTGTGGCGTTGGATAGCAAGAAGAGCGTCTGGGTGTACCGCAGTTGCCGTCGTAGGAGCAGTCGCGGATCTTGCTCGCGCGGATCGTGTCGGTAAAGTACTCGACCGTGCTCTTAAGCTGAAACACCGCCGACTCCATCGCGTTTGTCTTCTCGATGAGATCGTCTAATGGTACAGACATAGGATAAATAAGGTCGACCATTGGGCTAAGAGCTATGGTAATGAATGCACATCAATTCTTACCAAGCAGTGGTCGCGTGCTGCTGATGATGTTCTCCACGTTCGACGTGTAGTTGACAAGATGCAGTCGATGCAAGTACAGCTGCGCCACAAACTGCCACTGTATACTGATCAAGTAGTTCTGGTGCACGCCTTTGTCGTCCACCCCGCGCCAGCTTTCGTTGAAAACTCGCTGGATCTCCACGAAATCGCTGTCGGTCGCGAGCTCCGCGTCGTTGTTTGGGTCCAAAAAGCGCCCCGCAGTCGAATTGAGCAGCTCCTTGTAGGTCAGTTGGTCGTAGGGTGATATCACGCTCGCGTTCCCGAAAGTAGTAGCTAGGAGTAAGTCGTGCTGCGTGGTCGCGAACGCTTCGTCCCAGCCAAAGAGCTCCACGATCGCGGTATCAGGATCTGCTGCAACTTTCTCGAGAGCGAACAAGTCCTCAAAGACGGACAGGTATAGACTCTGAATGTCGAACCTCGGCGGGTCATCGTTCGAAGTCGTCGGATGCGGAGGCACGCGGAGCGTGTCGGAGAACGCGAATGTGGTGTCCATCCCAGTAGCGTTCACGAGGTTCACGTCAAATAGCACGTTCTGGATGTCCTTCGCGACCTGATCCGCCTCGAAGAACGGTGACGTGCTGGCGTTGAAGATCTCCAAGGTCGCGATCCCGTCCTTCGCCACCATCGACACTGTGTACAGCACTCCTGCGAGCACCACGGCGACGATGAGCGCGATCTCTGCGACAAAGCACGTTGTTCGTGGCACTTGACGCTTGGTTGTTGTCATGCCGTGACCATACCCAGCGATGCCCAGCACTGTCGCAAATCCACTCAGTCCGAGCAAACCCAGTGAGCCAAAGTAGGCGACGTTAAACGCTTCCGTCCGTAGCTCTTCGTACTTGGTTGCGATTTCCGTTGTTTTCTTGATGAAGACAGTACATGAAGTGTTGATTTGGTCTCGAAACCTGGTGATCGCTGGTTCTAAATTCGCTCTCGTGGCTCCAAACTCCTGGAGCTGGCGCTGGGATACCAGCAGATCCATTTGTACCTGGAACGGATTTCGCTTCCACAAGTCGCTGGAAACCTCGACCAGGTTCGCCATCGTCGAGCAGGTTTTGCATCGGAAGCACCCAGTTTGCGCGCCGATCGTCATGCGAACCGCCACATTCAGCGTGATGTTCATGCTAGCACAGTTGATCTGGTTGTTCAGTACCGTCGGGTACAGCGACGTGTAGCTCTTGAGCCTGTCAAAGATCTCAAACACGGGCTCGCGGATCTGGTCCAGCTCGTAAGTCTGGTTCTCAAGGAATGTGTGCGGCGCCATTTGACTTGTGGCCATAGCCTGCAACTGGGTAAGACTGAGTCCTGTCGTTGTCGTTGTATCCTGAACAGTCAGCAGCGCACTCATCGGCGTCAAGAACGCGTTCTGGAACTGGGTCATGTCGTCCACTAGTGTGCTCTTGAGTTGAGAACCAATCGATTCTGAGACGGGCACGATCTTGGACGTGAGCGTCAGGAACGTGAGCACGGCGGCGACGGACCCAGCGCAGAGGAACACGCACGAGAGGAATCCCCAGAAGAGCTTGGCGAGCTTGGAGTAGATCTTCTGCTGCTTGGTCGGGTCTCGCTTCCGACATCCGCACGAGAAGCAGCAGACGCTCCAGCACACTTGGAAGAGAAAGAGAATCGCGAAGAACCCTGCGAGTGCAAGGAAGTAGGCGCTCATGGCCCAGCCAAACTGTCGATAGGAATCTGTTTCCAGGACGCCCAGTAGCGAGTCTCCTGCTTTTGTACTGGGGACGCTGGTGCTCGGGTGCAATGAAGTCTGGATCGCGCTCGCATAGTCAAACGAGAGTAGGTGCTGCCGCAGATCGGGTAGCACAAGCTTCACGTCCGACAAGTTGGTCGCTGCTGGGAAGAGCTTCGTGTTGTTCGTGGCTGCAGTTTCATAGACTAGACCCAGGTACACATAGTCAGTCATTCAGTCACGGTAGACAAAGGCATCCTCCTTCAAGGACAGGTAGAACGTACTGCTGTGCTCACAGTGGTCTCCTGTGAACCCCCAGCGCTTGACGCATTGGCACTTCCCCGAGGCGTCCTCGTCCAGCGCAAGACACGTGCCTCGCTGCTCGCAGCAGAGCGAGTCATAGTCGTGGTCGATCGGGTAGCTCGTGCCGACGAGGCGTCCGCTGCGCACGCGCCGCTCGCCAACTTGCTCGCTCAAACCGGGATCGTAGGGGAATGTGAGCAAACACACTGGCGCCGGGTCGATCTTGAGCTTCACATCCCAGATGAACACCTTCGAACCGGTTGAGATCTTCTGGTACCCGTCCGCTCGCTTGGAGGACGAGCACCCCCCGCAGCAGGCAAAGTTCGCGTCATAGTCCGCGTTCAGGACAGCGGAGTAGCTGCTCATGACTCTATGAGAAAGCGGTGGATTGAGAGCCGCAGTTGATCAATCAGCCCAGGTATGCTTCAATAGCTGGTGAATCCATTTGAGTGAGTAGTCAACGCTCGAAGTGGTCCAGTGGGAAGCCCGCGAGGTCTATGTACAAACCATTTTAGCACCTCCTGCGATCCAATTTTATCAGACTAGATCTAAATGCAAATGAGTTCGGAGGCTGCTATTTCAAGAAGCCGACAGCACGAGAGCTTTGAAAATCTCTCGGACGTTGCTTCCGATCAATCTCTCGCGAGTCTTTGTAGCACCAGCCATAAAGAGGCTCCCTTCAAACTCAAAACTGTTGTGAGAGTCTCGTCAGAAACGGATCAAACGATGCGGCCACGCGTGACAAGTTTGCGTCCATGGCAGCTGCTCTTTCCACAGCCGCGGAAGGGCATGTGTACCGCATCTGCTTGACAACGTACTCTGAACTGAAGTACGAAGTCCTTTCAACTGATCGTTTCCGGGCGTCAGGGTCTTATCCATCATAGTACTACGTCATATAAACTCCAGCGTCCAGCTGCTACCTTGGAGGAGCCTGTGGTCGTCCCGGAAGAAGGCCGACCAGAATGCAGGTGTGAATCCAAAAATCTCTTCCGTCTCTTGCTTAAATACATCGCTTCACCCCTTTCTCCATTCAGCAAAACACCTCCAAACAAGCAAGCCTCGACCAAGAAGCCCCAATTCAATCAAGCCATACGCCAATTTCGACCATGCTTGTCATGAAGCTGCTCAAGCAACTCGCGCTCAGCGCATTCCTCGTCGCAGCGGTCCAGTCGCACCAAGTACTCTCGCAGTCTCAATCGTCGAGTTCAAGTTCATCAATGGCAACGGATACTCCATCGATCATGCCTCCCTCAGCACCAACTGAGGCTCCCACGGTCTCACCCTCGTCAACTCCGACGGAAACCCCGACCCCGACGCTGACTCCGAGCGTCACACCTGTCGCCACTGAAGAGAGCCACCTGGAGCACCGAGGGCATCCACACCCAACGCCAGTCCCCCACCAACCCAAGTTCACTCGTGCGCCAGTCCCAGTGCCTGTGACTCCAAGACCGACTCCCGAGGCCGCAACAACAGAAGAGGAGCGCCACAAGTCCGAAGCTGAGAAACTAAAGGTTAAGGGGCCGAGGGCTCTGCGAGGCAATGACGAGAGTGACAACAGCGACAGCAACGAGTAAGAGGATAAGCGCGGGCTCTCTGTCTGTGCTGCGATCCTAGGTGTTTGGTGTGGAACGAAGTGTGTAGTGTGCGTGTGCGGAAGTAGCTAAATAGTACTGTAGTGTGTCTGTGAAGATAATACTTGAAAAAATGTAACCATATTCTGGTCTCTGACGAACGAGTCAAGCGTCATCCTCCCCAGTTCCGCAGTTGCTGGATGAATATATGAAGACGTGTGGCTCCAGGTCGCGTGAAGGGTTGGAGGAGAGCAGGTGCAAGTATATGACATTTTGTATGTAACTGTAGAATCGGTTGTGCACGGGACGCTCTGCAGCACCTGGTCAGGTTTTATGCCGATGTCCTCGGACAGTGCTTTCCCCCAGCTCTACTCGGTTGAAGATTGACGAAGTCCAAGCGAAATAAAGCTAAGTGTCCTCGTGTTCTCGCAACCAAGGTTCTCTGTGTAGTTGTTCCTGAGCCTCTACGTGTTGACCTACCACCCAATTCGTGCTAGAATAGACAGCAGATTCGCATAAAATGTCGCCTCTTTCAAAAGATTTTCTTGTAAAATACCGGTTTCGATACTGGTGCTTTTATAGACGACTTGTATTACTTTTACCTGTTGCCATATCTCAGTTTTACCTGCTGCCAACAAATAATAGAAGTCCGGTTACTATTCAAAGCCAAATTGTCAATCTGTCGCATTATTGGCTCAAACCAAAACAAGCAAGAAGCATCACCAAGTCAAATCTTGGCACTCATTCGATCGATCTTCATCTTGTCACGAGAGTGATGCTGGGCCAGCTGCCGGACGAGTGTAAGCAACACATCTGGCGGCACTTTGAGGCGCAGGAGCTCTGTCGCGTGGCGTGCGTGGCAAGTGACATCGCCCGCGGCGCGAATTCCGACGCTGTGTGGAAGAAGCGCGCGCGGACGCTGATCGCGAGCGAGCAGTCGCGGGTCACAGCGCATCGCACGCCCGTCGAGTGCGGACTGAAGCGGCAGAACGCGCGGCGCGACCTGCTCGGAGCGTCTTCTTCGTCTTCAAGGACGCTTGCGGCTCGTATGAGCCAATTGACGAGTCGTGATGAAGCTGTTGGTAGCGTTGGTGCCGATGACGATGATGATGGTCCAGGGATGATCGCTGAAGACTCAACATATTGGCGCCACTTGTACCGCGACGTGCATGTGGTGAGTAAGACCTAGATAGGTTGCGTTGTGTGAACAGGGCAAGCTAACGCGGATTTACTGGTTGATATGATGTGTGCTTGTTGTATAGAGCATCCGCGCATTTGACGCAGCGAATGCGTCGTTTGAAGCGGCGAAGACCGAGATCCAGGAGCTCAAGCGCGAGCGCGCAGACCTAAAGGAGCTGCTGCAGGCCGCCAAGTCCAAGAACCAGAGCGAGAAGCATGTGCGGCGCATCCAGATGAGCTGCGTGCGCTGGATGAACCGGTCGCACCGGCGCCAGACCGCGAGCAAAAGCCTGATGAACGCGCAGAGTGCCGCGCTTTCGAAAGCAGAGATCACCGATGAGCTCCAGATGATCGAGTCGTCCATCCAGATGCAGTCCAAGATGCTCTTCTCGCTGCGCTCGCAGTACCAGAAATGTCTGCACCGCATGACGACCCAGCTCGCTCGTGGCACGCAGATGATGCGAGACCTGGGTTGCGAGGTTTGAGTCGGAGGTATGCGTTCCTTGTAAATTTGCTCATTAAGTTAATTCAAAATGTATTTGTACAAGTAAGAGATATGCGTACCATGCTCGCTCGTTAGCTCACCAGAGCTGCGTAGATTGGGCGACGTGGTGTCGATACGCTCCAGCGTTGCTCACTTTAACATTTGCCAGCGCCTGGCGTGCGTACTCGGTTGTATGGAGACCAGCGTTCTAAACAGGAGACGACGCCACCGAAAACGTCCGTGTCAAGGTAACCAACCAACTAGACAACACATTGGACACCGGTGAGGAAACGCACCCGGAGTGCCAGGCCCAATTTGAAGCGTGCGTTCTTGAAAAGCGTGTCGCAGTCGTAGCCATGCGTGGGAAACAAACCAGCTTCCTGTGATGACGCATCCATCCATTCAGTGTGGTTTACCACAACACACTCGCTCCAACAAACCAGCAGTAGTATCAAGGCACTCACATTAACAGGAAGGTCTTCTTGCGCAGCCTCCACGTTTGCTCGAAACGCTGCTGTTTCTTGTCGCGTGCGCTCTGGATCAGCCTTTTAGGATGCACGTTGGCAAATTGGTTAGCTTTCCTTCGCCATGGTAATCACCAGAATTCAAGGTGACAGAACTGAGAAACTGTACGAACCACAATGTTGGCGATGATCTGGGCGTAGGGCGTCTCCTCTTTCAGCGCATTTAGTTTTGCCGCTCGAAGTTCTTCTTCATGTGCTCTCCTCAACTGCTCCTGTTTCTCTTCTTCCAGTTTGCGCTGGTGATAAAAAAACATCGTATTGAAATCGATTAGCTTGCTTTTGAAATCGGCACCCTCATCAAGATGAGGTAGAAATGTATCATACCTGGTACTCTTCTTGTCGATACTGCACTCGCTCAGCATTGATGAGACTCTGGGCTGCTCGTTCAGCTTCTCTTTGCGCCATTTCTTCTTCCGATAGCTTTTCACATGCGATATCATCAAGTAGCTTGCCCTTCCTACGTGTTGACAGACGTGAACATCATAAGTTATAAGCGGGATTGACCTTGACCATTTTCAATACAAGATCAATGCAGCATCACGGACTTGTAGTCTTCCACCAAGCGCTTTTGCTTATCGTGTTTCTTTCTCCACTGCAGTTCCTCGTCTTCTTGCCTTTGCATCTGCAAAAGCTGCTCAATTTCCTGTTGCTGTTGCGCGATTCGGTCTTTCGCTTCTTTCGAAACCTTCCATTCGGCTACTCTTTCGTGCAGCTTCTCGCAGTTCTTCTGAAGGGACTGGAGCTGATCGAGCTGCGCCTGCTTCTCCTTTTCTGCTCGAATTGCGATCTGTAGCTTCTCCTGCGCTTTTCCGTGAACTTCAGCGTGCTTCCTATCAAACTCTTTCTGGCGATCTCTACATTTCTCTTGGTAGAAGCGCAAGTGGTGGTGGAACTTTACGTGCTTCTTGATTTCCTTGACGCTGACGTGAGGAAGCACGGTTTGAAGTTGGTCGTACAAAAGCTCGGGCTTCTTTGCACTCCCGCCTTTACGCTCGTGGCTTTTAAGAACCTTGAGAAAGCGCTCTTGGTCCGAGTCTCTCCAACCGCCAGTCTTGGAATTTGCAGCATCCGTGCTGCCAGCAGCGCCCGGCATTGAGGCTGCGCTGACAAAGTCGAGTTTGTATTGCTCTAGGTCTTGGTGCAAATCAACGTGCAGGTTTCTGAACTCATCGACGACTTCGAGTCGAAGCATCTCATCCACGCACTCTTTGCCTCCCATTGAATCGACCATATCGAGTATTTTCTGTTCTTGCTCTTGCTGGTTCTCCGATGAGATGTATCCTCTGCCACAACTGCTTCCACCTCTGTCTTCGCGAATGCTGGCAAGCACTGCGTTGTACGACACCGCAAAATCCTGGTCGCACTTTGCAGCCTCTTCTTCGAGAATCGCTTCAACCATTTGGTGTCCAATCACGGCATCGAAAATCAAATGCTGCGCGTGTGACTACAAAGCAAATATACACGCCAAATAAGCATGAACAGTCAACTAAAAAAACCTCACGTTCAAGTCACACTCACTTTCATATCCTCGTTCCAGTGCGCTTGATTGCTTCCATCGTCGTCACTTGTCATATCGCGCTGCTTGTCCTTGATCGCTCCTAGAAGCTGCTTCATCGCCAATTGCTGGATGGGCGGGCAGGCACTCAAAATTATGTGTCGTGCAGACAAGTGATCAAAATTAAACACAGTATGCTTTTCAAGTACCTACCTGCTCTCGCTCCGAGGTGACTTGTTTCAAAAGCGCGACCCGGCGAACCTGCTCCATTCTGAGCAGTACTTCTAGCTCGCGTGCGAAGCATGCTGAGCTGGAGCTGTTCTTCACATCGGAAATTGTGTCATGGGACGCGTTGTTGTTGTTATCCTCCTCGCTTGACTGGTGGCCCAGCAGCTCAGGGGAGTTCGGTTCAGTGACGTTCTTGTTGTTGCACTTTGATTTCTTTGATGCCACAGATAGCGACTGATCTGAGCACGCGTCGTTGTACATTCGCAAGAGCAGCGACTCCAACTCCTTGGTACAGCTCTGTGCGTGATATGAGGCATCAGCACAAACAATTACATCAATTGCAATATACATACAGGCGACTGAGCATTCTTTACCTCCTCCAGTTTCTTCAAATGGCTATGCTCTTGCAGCCAGTCGAACTTGAGGCTGTTCGCCTTCGTCACTTGCTTCTGCTTCTTGGTGGTTTTCTTCATTGCATCGATTTTCTGTTTGCAATCACGCACATAATACAACAATGAACTTTGCGCCATCTTGCTCCACCTTTATCAAAACTTTTTTCTCACCTGTAACACGCTGGCACCATTTGAATGAAGCTGGGCGGTGACTTGGAGCTGCTCGTCCAGCGTCAAACCCGCAGTGGCGCGAAAGAGCTGCTTGCGCGCGCATGCTGCAGGAAAACACACACACGACAGAGCACACAATGCAACAGTTAGTGAACCTCCGCAACCACCTCCTCAGCTCAGCAAGTATGTGTGCATATGCTGCTGTTTTCTATACGTACGTGTTGGAGTCTTCTTCATTGATAGTGCTCGCAACTTCACATGACCGACCCACCTCACACATTTGACGCGCGTCGTTTCGTGATCTATTTGACGATGTTGCGCGAATGTAAACGACCCTCAAAATACCTGTGCACAGTACGCGCAGCACAGCAATTGTTATATGAACACACAAACTGGATCCACGACGATATAATCCTGCTTCGTATATTGACTTCATCTCTCGCTCACTTCGTCATCATCTTTATCTGCTGCTACACACCACAACGCCGAAATGGAAGCAAATACCAGCAGACGCAGAGTTTCACCAGCAGCAACATCTGTCTTCTTACTCACTAACGCGTCCCCACGCGTGGGCGCACAAAGCCCTCTTCCTTCGACTCATCCATGTAATCCTCCTGCGCTGTGCAGATGCGCAGCACCTCCTTCTTGCTCGACTCGACCTGGAAGCCCCCGATGAACATCTCGTCCAGAATGTAGTACGCCTTGTGGAAATTGAAGATGATGTCCAATTCGCAGACCTACATAGTAAATGATCATAGGGTGAATTAAGTAAGCGCCGTCTGTTAGATCACGAAAGCACATGAATGACGTGGAGGAGAGCAGCAAGCGACACCTCTGTCTGCGTACATTTCCAAAGTAGCGATCGAGCACTTCGACAAACATGTGGATCGTCTCGAGCGTGATCAGCTCGTTCTCGTCCTTCGAGATGCACGCGATGAAGAACAGACTCGCGTATCTACAAAGAAATCGTTATCAGCACGAAGTCCTTCAGTAACAACACGCAACAAGGGGGGAAGAAAGGGGCGAGGGGAACACGAGGGGGAAAAGGTGGCAACCTACGCACCGCTTGTAGACGATCTTCTTGTCCTTGAACTCGATGAAATTGCACTGCTTCTGCGGGCGCGAGAGCACGAGCGACGTGATCTCGCGGATCATGCGCGTCTTCTCCTTGAGCGACGCCGCCAGGTACCACTTGGAGAGACGGGTCTTCCCCTGACGACTCACCAGCAGCACCGCTTCGATCTGCATACGTGCACATACACACGCGATACACATGATTCAGTCAATGCGTGCCCATGTCCGAATGAAGCGCCCGCATGAGTTGGTGACGTACCATCTTGCTTCTTTTTGCTTCTTTTTGCTTTGCTGTCTGCAAAGCCAGATTGCGGAATTGAACTGCAACTATAGTGTGTACCACCTAGAAATAGGACATATTGCCCTAAATTACATTGTTTATAGCGTGTACCACATTAAATACTTTGATTAAGTGCGTTTGTCCTTGTTAAGTTCGCATTGTGGCGCAAAAAGGACTCGAAGCGCGTGCCTTTTGTTCGTGTTCACTCGGCGAAAACGCAGGCAGCCCCATCAGCAGCATGTGGCCGTCACCAGCGCACATTCGATCTCTCGCGGCGTCGCGCAGCAGCCACCAGGTGCGCGACCACCACAACAGGAGCGGCTCTCACGACATGGGTCACTGTGAGCTGTGATAGCTAACGCCACTCTATCTACGTCTGTATGTGCTGCGAGTGCGTGTCTTTGTCCAGGTTTTCCAGCAGCTCCGAACCGCCATGAGCACCGCCGCCGCCACCACGCCACAAGGCCCCATCGCGATCCGCATTCACGAGAAGCTCACGGAGGCGTTCAGCCCGCAGCACCTCGACGTGCTCAACGAGAGCTACATGCACAACGTGCCGAAAGGCGCAGAGACCCACTTCAAGGTGCGTTAGTTGACCAGCGTGTCTTTATGAAGTGATAGTTGAATCAATCAATGCTCACGGATGTGCCATTGTGATGATGTCGTTCGTTTAGGTGGTCGTTGTCACGGAGCAGTTTGAAGGCAAACCGCTGATCCAGCGCCACCGCATGGTGAACGCGATCCTGCAGGAAGAGCTTGATGGCGGCGTGCACGCGCTCTCGATCCAGGGCAAGACGCCGGAGCAGTGGGCGAAGAGCTCCACGGTGCAGCCGTCCCCAAACTGCCAGGGCGGCATGGCAAAGGACCCGACGAAGCAAGATTTTCTAAAGAGCTTAAAAGAGCAGTAAACCAGCATTCACGACCCCATCCGGTGTGTCTTCTTTTGCTTGTCGTTGCTGTCTCGCATGCTCCTGTTCTTCCTAAGGCAGCTTAGCGCGGACTGGAATTCCAGAGCGTGCGGTGCGCCACGTCCTGAGGATATCGAGCTCCAGTGCTGCTCCTCAAGTCGCGCTTCCACCAGGTGCTGCTGATCACAGCGAGCGACGAGCGCGTGCTGGAGAAGCCCAAGGACGAGGAAGACATCGAAGCACCGCTCGTCGACGTGATCGCGAGCATGCACTTCAAGTTCATCGCGTCGAAC
>JAASGK010000466.1:0-23483 GCA_023334195.1 Globisporangium emineosum
AACCCTGCAGTCCAGCGGACCTTATCTGGCCGACACGCCGGGCTTCACGATTCAAGTCGGATCGTGTTTCTACATGATTGGACAGCACGCAGCGGACTGGCTCAACCCGATGATCGCTTGCGGCGCGGTGTTTGACATGACTGCGCTCAGGTTCAGTTTGGTTCCGCCCGGCATGTGCTACTGGAAATGCTCCAAGCATAATAGGCAATGAGCACATAGCATACAATAATGATGAATAGCTCTAAGGTGGTTTCTATTCTACTTGCTCTCACACAAAATCTCTCTTTCTCTCTCTCTCTCGGTCTCTCTCTTATTTGCTCCCTTCAAGTCGAAACGCCACCGTGTACATGGAGGTGATCTGCTCCATGAGCAGCAGGATGAGCATCGTGTTGGGGGCGCAGCGCACGCAGTAGGTCCAGTAGCCGCGCCAGAGCTTCGTCGGCCCCTCTTTCGTCACGATCTGGCGGAAGCAGTCGGTCACGCCAGCGTACGGGAACTTGCGCGTCACGGCGTCCTGCTTCATGTTCATCAGGCGGGACTTGACGAGATCGAACGGCAGCGACGTGAACGCGCACGCAAAGCCCGAGATCGCGCTCGCAACGGCGTTTGTCAGGAAACCTTCTTGGCCGTACAGACGCGAGAAAAGCTCTTTCGTCTGGTCGTACGTCGCCATCATGCCGACGTTGATCGCTGTGCCACGCGCTACCAGCGGGATGCTACCTCGCCACAGCGTCGTCACGCCTTCGGACTTTGTCATCTGCACAATCGCGTCCACCACGTTCTTGTAGCCTCTCCGCTCGCCAGCGTTCGCGAGTGAGTCGGCCTGCATGCGCACGAGCGCCACGTCGAGAGGGCACCCGAGCGCCGCGGCGACCGCGCCAGTCAGCATTGCCGACCCGGACTTCACCAGCAGCGGCAGCGTCGCGCTCTCGCCATTCGCGACTCGTCTCGCGATCAAGTGGTCTGAGAGAGCGCGGTGCATCCCGAGCCGTGCCGTGCCGTACACCATCTGCCTCGCGACCGCCGCCGAAAGCCCCGAGTAGAAGCCGGCGACGCCCTCATTTGCGAACACGGACCGCGCGGCGCCGATACCCGTGACGTTTCTGCTCCCGGACTGGCTTGCGATCTGCACGTGCACCTTGACGAGGTCGATCGGGTGGATCACAAGGCAGGACAGCGACGCCGCCAGCCCGCCGCAGAGGTACGGCTGCGCGGCGACAGCGAGCGATGAAGATGATGCGGAGGACGCGGCAGTGGTCCTGCTGCGCACCTTGGTTGTCGCCATCTTGGGAAGTGGTGGTCGATGGTGATCGCTATGTATGTCGTCTCCAACAGCTCCTCCCCTCTTTTTCATGTGACGTGTGAGCAGCACAAGCTGTCACTGGTTGCTGCTCTAACGAAAGTGCTTGAACTTGCGGGTAAGTGTGACGGCGTCGCGTCATCTTTGGGCTGCCTTTACCTTGTGCTGGATTCATGTGACCCACATCAATTTTGGGTTCCGTACTTCACACGGCGTTTTTATTTGTGCACTCGAAGAAGTGACTCAGTTCCTATGGAAAGTTCCTTTGTGTCCAGATTTGCGAAGGATGTTGTCCTATTTGGCGAGGTAACCTAGCTGGATGTTTGCGCCTCAAGGGTTCTCCTGGAGCATTGTTTCCCTATTGGATCCATCCATCCATCCATCACGAGTGTTTCTAGCGAAATCCGTTTTCGTGTTCGCAAAGTCCTCCGATTACGCCAAGCGAATGCCACCAAGTGGCCAATTGGCTCTGTCCAAGAACGCTACGCGCAGTGTTACACTCGCCTTCCGCATCATTTTGCTCTCGTGCGCTTTTATTTTGTTTTTTCTGCTTGGGTCCGCGTGGTGCTGTGAGCTTTGAGAGTGCACTTCAGAAAGGAATCCTCTGGAACAGTAACAGTCTCCACTTGATTTATTGTGTTGATATTGTTGAGGAGCTCCAGGAGCTCCTCCCTGGCACCGGAATCCGTGCGACCTCGATACCTTCGCACTAGCAAAATAACGATTCTCCAGCCACTTTTGTCTAATGTTGTTGTCTGCAGCAGAACGTTGCGGTTTGTGCGCGTTGCTTGGGGTGGTAAGTAAATAAACGAGCTGCAAAATAATAAATCAAGTGAGAGGATCCGTCATTGTCACCAGAGGAGCAACTCTGGAATCTGATCAACGAGCGTACTGAGAGGCACCAGCACCATCCAAGCGTTTTCCATGGAGCTTCAGGCTCTCTAGTGTCAGTTCAAGATCGCAACAGCATCCAAACCAGACAGCCATGTACAGATACACACCTTTGCCATCCGACGACTTTGGCACATGACGATCTCAGAATCCGCCAACTTTCCCAATCGATCCGCTCACGATCTTTGAACCAAAAGACTGTACTGACTGACATAGGCTCATGCTGCGCGCCAAAGAGCTGGTTCGCATGGCAACAACACATCGACAAACTTGATCACCAACAGTGGTGAGGGAGGGCAATGAAACAGCGGAAGTTGCAATGGGGAAGAGACGAAGGTTGGCACAGCGGTGGCTTATTAATTGCTTGTTTGAGAGACAGAAGAAGCCGTCGATCCTTGATCCTTGCTTGTCTGAAGAGACGCAGTTCTCTTGGAAAAATATCACCTTTTGTGTTTGAGCCGAAATTTGTGTAAACATTTTATTTAAATTTTAAAAATAAACAAAATATATTCGAAAATATAGGCCCTTTTATGCTCATTTTCATGTTGAAGTTTCGAGAATGCGCTTTTTGAGTGCGCAATCACAGTAGTGAATTACAATTAAATTAGTACATTTTATAAAGATGAGGATCAACTCGATAGTGTACTGGTGTAAATGTAATGTGTGTATTTATATTTTTGTATTTGCAACGGCATCACGGGTGGGACAGAAAACAGGTGCGTTGCTACAAAGAAGGGGCAGTAAAATATATTTTTTATCTATTATTGTTATTTATTTTTGCCAGTCAAATAAATCTGTGAAGCACATGAGAGACTCGTGAGCGCGGCGATTTGAACATATTGTCCTAAAAGTGCGAGCAACCAACCAACCATGCAAGTCGATTGAGAGACTTGCATGAGGCAACTTCACGTGACCAACTGGCCAAAACAGACCTAAAACAGACAGTTCAGTCGCGGAGACGACGTGGTATTTTCCCGATTTACCTATCCCCAACCAAAAATAGACCCAATCAAAACAGTTCAGCCACGGAGACGTGGTACAGTACACATCTGTACCTCCCAAACCATATACTTTTCCTCAGAGCACTTGACACCGCAATCTCCACACGATTAGCTCGATTCTACTAATATAAAGTCCAGACCCATTTCACCTCTAAAAATTGATTTTCGAGCTTGAGCCAAACTCTATTTGAGCAAAATGTCCACACGGTTGGCTCGGGTTTCCTAATGTAGTGTCCGCGGGTTCAAAAATACTGTGTAAAAAACATCCATCCCAAACCAAACCCTCCCTGTCTGGTCCTGTGTGTTTCGTGTGTGTGCATGCTTGCTGTTGTTTTGGCTGTGTATAGTGTGCGTGTTGTGCTTGCGTTTTGCGTGTGTGCCGGCGCTGTTTCTTTTTTTTCTCTCCACTCAAGTCGCTCAACAAGTCTCACGCAAGCTCCCACACACAATCGGTTCTCTTCTCTTCTGGTGTCAGGCAAAAGAGCACCAGACAACTCAACACACCGCGTGGCGCGCACGTCAAAGGGAAAAGCGCGCACGCATTCCGACGAGACGAGCCGGACGATTAAACGGACGCAGATCAAGCAAGCGCAAGCGTCCAACCAACAAGCCAGCAAGCACAAACTTGCTTTATTAACAGGTCGACCGGCGGGAGGAAAAGAATGAGATGCGCGGCCCAGGCGTCTCTCGCGACGGCGTATCAGACACTATATCAGCAGCGCGGTATGGAGCAATAGGAGCAGCAGCAGGAGCACGCAGGCGGTGGAGTGAACAGGTCCCGACGCGAGTGTCCGTAGGTATCAGCTGTGCAGGCGACGGGTGTTCAAACAAGTCGAGAAAGAGAAGGCGACCAGAACAACAACAACACCAAACAAGTCGCACGGGTGAACAAGTGACCACAAGAACAAGCGTAACATGCACAACAACAACACACACAAGCACAACACCAACAACAAGAGCAAGAGCGACAGGGACAGTGTGCAGGCGCAGCAAGGAGCGGATAACCAAAAGCAATACGCGCGCATATTCCAGGCAGTCTTCTTCGTCCAAGAAGCTCGTCCAGTGGCTATATATAGCGCTTTTGTACGCGGCGCTGCTGCTACTAACCCAGTTGCCGCTCGGTGCCGAGGCCGTGATGGGGTACGTGCCCGTGGACTACAACTTTGAGTTCAACGGCAAGCACTCGGACTTTGCGCAGCAGTACTACCTGCGGTTCCTGGCCAAGGACGAGGTGGCGCAGCTCACGGCCGTGACGATGGGCGACCTGCCGGACTCGCTCCAGCAAGAGCTCAAGACGTACGCGCTCTCATGGGACGAGCTCCCGGGGCTGCTGCAGCGCGCGCTACTCTGGGACGCCGGCTACGCGCTCACGAGCGACATGAGTATCGTGGCGATCTACACGCGCAACAAACGGTCCATGGCCGAGATCTTCGTGCCGCGCAAGGCGTACGAGCGCACGGGCTGCACGCCGCGCGCGTGCTCGCTGCCGAACGGCGAGGTGTTTTACCGGCACAAGTGGTGCGACGGCGACCAGATGGCGCGCGTGAGTCTGTGTGCGCTTGATGGCCCCCGCGTGGCCCCTCACGCGGGCATGTGGGGCGACGGCGGTGAGGTGGACACGATTCCGGAGGTGCGCGTGATGCGCCACGCGTGGAAAGACCACAATGTGGACTACGTCATGTTTGCGCTGCACACGATCGCAGAGGAAGTGGTGTACGACCAGTGCCCGAAGACGCCGGCGATGGTCATCCCGTGCGCCTCGCTCGCGGCCCAGATCGACCAGAGCCAGTGGGCAGCTCCTACGCGCGGCAAGGTCGTCGAGGCGTGGCTCAAGAAGTTCTCGGAGGACCACCAGGAGAACCGCACGTGGCTGCTCGTGCCGCTCACGATCGTCGTGTTTACGCTGCTAGGTGTGATCACTGTGTACCGGTACAAGGCGGCCGTGCGCGACCACATGCAGGAGATGGGCGACGACGACTTTTTGAAAGACGGCGGGTTCTTCGACTCGGGCTCGGTCGAGGCGTTCCTCATGTCCCCTCGCTCGGACGCGGACGGCTCGGAGAATGGCGACGGCGACGGCGACGGCGACGAGCACCCCGAGGGCGATCTGAATGCGGCGGCGTTCGAGTACTTTGACGCATCAATCGGGCTGTCGGCGTCTGCGTTTGACCCGATGATGGCGTCGTTCAACCGCATCCACCCGCTGCGCTCGCGCTCGGTGTTCAAAGTGCACTCGTCGAAGCGCAACGAAGTGGCGATCCGCAGCTTCCGGTTGTTCGAGTCGCACCGCAAGATCCGCCAGAAGCGCGTACCGTTCCGCGAGATCCAGTTCCAGAAGCTATTGTCGCAGGGCGCGACGGGCGAAGTGTGGCTCGCGACGCTCAAGGCCACGCAGGTCGCGGTCAAGCAGCTGCTGCCGGAGAAGCGCCGCAAGCTCAAGGAGATGGAGATGTTCATGGCCGAGATTTATTTATTAGCACAGCTCAAGCACGACAACATTGTGAGCCTCGTGGGCATCGCCTGGAACACGCTTGAGCACATTGTGATGGTCCAGGAGCTCATGGAGCTCGGCGACCTGCAGCACTTTCTCGCCAGGCAGAGCAAGCAGCCGGAGTACTACGACGACTACTTTGCCAGCAACACCAGCCGGAACAGCAGGAATAGCAATGGTCATTATACCGCGATGACGCCGCGCTTCACGTGGGACGACCAGCGGCTCAAGATCGCGCAGGCGGTGGCCAGCGCACTCACGTACATGCACAACCTCACGCCCAAGCTGCTGCACCGCGACATCAAGTCCCGCAACGTACTGCTCTCTGCGCAGATGGATGTGAAGCTCTGCGACTTTGGCATCAGTCGGCGCAAGTACAACACGGAGGACGACGAAGTGAACCTCACGGCCACGGCCGCCGCCGGCACGATGTCGTGGACCCCGCCGGAGTTGCTGCTGGGCGAGGACTACAGCGAGAAAGTGGACATTTACGCTTACGGCGTGCTGCTCACCGAGCTCGACACGTGCAAGCTGCCGTACCACGACCCGCAGTCACTCGAGATGCGCCTCGTGCAGCACCCGCTGCGCCTGATGAAGCTCATTCTGAACGAAGGCTACCGCCCCAAGCTCACGCCCAGCTGCCCGCCGCACATCGCGCAGCTCATCGCGCGCTGTCTTGACCGCGACCAGGAGAGACGCCCCACGGCGCACGACATTTGCGCCATGCTGGCGTCCAGCGACGAGGCCGTGCAGGAGCTGGTGTGACGCGAGGCTTGATATCAGAAGGCGTTGGGAGATTGTAGTTGCGCAGATTTTGTGGTAATGTCGGAACGGTGAAGAGAAGCCATTCGAGAAAGCGCATTTTGGTATTTGTTGTGCCAAGCTTTTTGTGAGGAAGCAAGTTGTGAATCTGCCACCGGACTGATTTTTTTCTTGCTACTGCTCGATAACAATTAGCGTAAAGTTACCGTTGAGAAAATAATTCAGACCTAACCGCATTCATTAAATTGAGAAAAAATCAGCAGTCAGCCCTAACCGCGTTTGACTGACAATCCTTCCAAAGAGTTTTGTGGCAGCAGTCAAATATGGAATTGTCTCGAGTCAGTTTTGAGCCTCATTTCGCAACACGCTACCAAGCCAAATGGCGACAATAATGACGCCGATACCGCTGGGGAAGAAGCGCAAGATGAGCGACGACGTCGTGATGACCCCAGCAGATACTTCTACGGCTGCCACTACCATCACTACTAGTGACAGCAGTCGCTGTGGCTGCAAAGCCTCAGGCTGCGGCACCACGCCTTCTTCGGGAAACACGACGACACAAGCGCCGCCTGATGCAGCAGCATCCACATCAATCGACACACTAGCTGCTGCACCTGCTGGAGCTGGAGCTGCCCCTGTTCCTGCGCCAGCTCCCGCACCACCCGCGTACAAGACTACGTTCCACCGGCGCGTGCTGCCGCAGGAGTGCGTCGCGTTCTCGAGTGCAGAGGGGCGGAGGCTCTTCACCGAAGCGATCACCACCACGAGCAGCTCAACCAACTACATGCAGATCTACTTCCCGCTCGCCGAGCAGTTCACGACACAGGCCGAGCCAGCGTTCTGCGGCCTCGCGACGCTCGCGATGTGTCTCAACGCGCTGCACATCGACCCTGGCCGCATCTGGAAAGGCGCGTGGCGCTGGTTCAGCGAAGAGCTACTCGACTGCTGCACGCCGCTCGAGATCGCCAAGGAGAAGGGGATCAGCTTTGACCAGTTTGTCTGCTTGGCACGTTGTAATGGTGCACTCGCTGATGGAGTGCGTGCCGACAGCGCACTAACGCTCGAGCGATTCCGCGGGATCATCAAGCGCAGCTGCGCGACGAGCGACGAGATCGTCGTGCTCAACTACACGCGCAAGGCCTTGGAACAGACAGGGGATGGTCACTTCTCGCCCATCGGCGGCTACAACGAAGCGAGCGACATGGTGCTCTTGATGGACGTCGCGCGCTTCAAGTACCCCCCGCACTGGGTGCGTCTGCCGCTCGTGTTTGAAGCGATCCAGCGCGTGGACCAGTCAAGCGGCCTCCCTCGCGGCCTGGTGGTGCTGAAGGAGAATGCGGAGATGACGACGGGTGTGACACCAGCGAACCAGATCATTGCGGCTCGCGTGAATGGAGAGTCATCGACTTTGGTGCAGATGTCTCAGTCGTGCTGCTCGAAGAATGGCTCCACAACAGCCAGCTGCTCATCGACAGCGGTGGCTGCAAGTGCAGTTGCTGGCGTTTTGACGGATCCACACTAAGATCATTTTGGAGAGCGCGAGCGCCTGAACTGGACAACGCACAGCGTGTGCTGCGAGTCGAGCATTTACCTTTTGAGCTTAAACCAAGACGCAGAAGAGCAACTGCATGTACAGTCAGTCAGCTGTGGTGTCAAACATGAGGATGCCAGCAAACATGAAAACAACCGTTTGATGGTTTTCCGTTTGGGGCTCTCACTCACACTCATCAGCTGGCCAGTATCAGAAGAGCCACAGTCGATCGCCAACACACACAGACACCACGAGCTGCCTTCATGAGATTGCGCATTCTGCCGTCGAAGAGGGATCCTGGTACCATTGCGATGAATTGAGCTGCCTGTCCCAAGGTCTTCCAGCTGCGTGGGAAGTTGACTCGTGGTGGGTGCAAACTTCTGCTCTGTTTAAGGATCGTCATCTTTGGCGCGTGTTTTGCCTGTCACTCTGGAGTGTCAGTCGGGGGCCGTCGATTGCCCAGTCTGCTGCTGGTGAAACATGCAATATTAATGGCTGCTTTCCCGCTTCTCTTTATCAGGATCCCGTTACGGTACACTATTATCAGCCGTTTCAGAAGCACCGTCCCTCATTTTGCAACAACCCAGTGCTCAAGGGACGCACGTGCGCGCCCCTTCAGGATCCGCTCGCGCCTCTTCGCGATCCTGTGCATTCTGATCATCGGATCCAACAACGCAGACGAGGAAAACCCCATCAACCACCCACCCAGCAATCCATCTTGAGAATGCAGGCAGCCCAGGGCTACGAAGATCTCCTGCACGCCACTCGCGCGCAGCTGGAGACAAGCGGCCAGCTGGAGAACTGGCGTCAGCAACAGCAGCAGGTGTCGAATGCAACTGAGCCCATGGCAAAGATCGCGCGCATCGAGCTCTGCGGCAAGTGTCAGGGCCACCGCCTGGAGAAGGTCGTGTACCAGAGCATGGTGCTGGAGCGTACGTGTGCGCAGTGCAATGGCGAGGGGGTGATCACCAAGCCAGAGGCATCATCCACCACAACAACAACAACAGCAGCAGGGACTCGACAGAGTCACAAGCAAAGCCACCGATCTGGAGCTTCTGTGAATTCTGCCCAAAGCGCATAGAAGCAGTGGTAGCAAATGAGCAAAGATATCCTACGTAGTTGTATGTAAGGTAGCCCTGTGTGTGCATGCATGCCAAACAGCAACTGCATTTGAAAATGGTCAAAAATTGCGCTTATATTGGTCTTAGAATCGATTTGTTTTTCTTTTTGGTTGGTTGTTCCTGGTTGCTTAATTACATACATGTCGCTTTTGACAACTTACTTGCTTCGACTACTTGGTGTGTGTTGTGCGTGTTCACTTGCGCTTGAGCTTGCTTGGGTTACTTGGTTATTGCGTGTGCGCCGCCCACTAGGATGCTTGAAATTTGGGATACAGTAGCTGCTGTGCACCTTGCGTTGGATGAATGCAAGGCATGGTTGGTTGTTTGGGCTGTGGGGGTCGCGTCACGATGGGGTTGGGCTACGCTTGTCACGCGTCTTGGAAATTCTGTTCACTGGACCGCTTTATACACTCAAATACTTGGTTTCTTCTTCTTCTTCTTGTCGGGTGCGTGTGCGCGTTGTCCCTCTATTGGCTTGGCTGAGTGGCTGTTTACTCGGCAAACAGGAAGGTCTCGAGCCCAAACTCCTCGGTCGACTGCTGCTGCTGCGGATGGCAGAACACATCCTTGCTGTGGGGCTGTTGCTGGTGGTGGTGCTGTGGGGCAATGCCGACGCTGACCGACACGTTGGCGCCGTGGTGGCCATTGTTGTTGCCATTGGCGATGCCATTGTTCGCGTCTTGCCAGTCAAAGTCCAATGGGAACCCGCCGAGCTCGAGCGCCGAGTTCATGTTGGCGTCCCAGGACCAGGGCTCGAGGAACGCGCCGGTGAAGCTCGCCTCCATGCTGTTGTGGTGCTGGTGGTGCTGGCCGTTGCTGAGTTTCTCCGGGTAGTCGTACGGCTTGAGGTTGTACTCGACAGCGCCAATGTTGCGTGAGTGTGGGAACCCACCCAAGTTGGGCGTTGTTGGCTCGGCCTCATGTGTAGAGGAGGAGTTGGAGTTATTGTAGAGACTGCGCGGTGTGCTGGAAAGCAGATGGTGTGGCTGAAGCGGCGGCAAGATGAACTGCTTGTAGGTGTCGTCGCAGAACGCCTCGAGGCCATTGAGCTCCTGGAGCGGACGCGCGAGCTTTTTCATCGCTGGCTGGTGGCTCGGCGCGTACTGCTGATGCTGTTGCTGGCGGTGGCTCTCCATCGCGAGCACCGAGTTGAGCGGACTCTTGTAGAGCTCCATGAACGACTCGGTCTGCGGGATCTGCACGTTTACCTGGCGGCGCTGGCTGTTCTTGCGGTCGGCCTTGGTGATGCCATTGCCCACGCGTCGACGCGCTGGCTGCTGCGGAAGCGGTGATGAGGACGACGTTGACATGGCGCTCGAGAGCGACGAGGACGAGGACGACGTCGTGAGCGTGCTCTTCTGGCGCCACTGCTCGCGGATCGATGCGCGCATTACGCCCGTGTGGTTCGGGTCCGGAGGAAAGCTGTTGTGGCTGAACGTGCACACACCGCTGGACTGGGTTTTGGTCCACTTGCGGAAGCCAAAGTTGTTGAGCTGGCGCTGGAAGCTCGCGAACTTCTGGTGCTTGAAGTACTTTGGGAGGATCTCGCGCTCGAAGCGGTCCATGTCGAGGATGTGAAATGCCGTGACGCGGTTCGGCTTGAGCTCTTGGTTCTGCACCCAGGCGATGACGCTCGGGTCCTCAGTCTGCAAGATCGCGTACAGCGAGCGCAGGAACTTGGGTACTTTGCACACGACCGTGGCTGAGTTGCTGCTTCCTGGGGCGGTCGAGGCCGCGAACGCAGAGGCCATGCTGCCGTTCGCGTCGAGCAGGCTGAGCATCGGCGAGGTGTTGTTGTTGTTCGCTGGCTTGGAGGACGCGGACGTCATGGGGCCGCGGGGCGTGAGCATAGTCTTCATGGGGAAATGCGGCGACACGGAGCTCTGGTAGCAGCGGGTGGCGTTGTTGGAAGTCGGGACGGCACCGCGCATAAATGGAAGTATTGTCAAACGAGCGAGCCGAAACTTTTTTACTCACGATACGCCGTGTGAAAAAGGCACGACACTTGCGATGGTTGAGTTGAATTGAGTTGATGCGCGTCCAGTCGGTCGGCGGCCGATTGACTGACTGATTGATTGATTGACTGGCGACGCGCGTGGAAGGAATGCGCGGAAAGCTGGCGGCGGTTGGAAATGCGCGCGGATGCTGCTGGTGGTGTGAGTTTCAGGTGGAAAGAATGGGAATGAGGTCCGACTCCTCGCGCTGAAAATGAACGGATCGCTCAATCCAAAGAAGAAGAAGATTTCGGAAGAAGAACAAGAGCGAGCGAGCGAGGGGGGGGCGTTAAGAGAAGAGAGCGAGGGACCAAGGCAGCAGGGAAGGCGCAAAGGGGTGCGTGCGTGCGCACTATGAACCCAAGAGAGAGCGAACGCGCGCTGGCGCTTCCAATGCTTCCAATTGAAGCTCCTTCGCTTTTGAGGGGGTGTTAGCGAATGGATATGGAAGCGGAGCGTGAGAAGAAGCGATGCAAAGTATCCCATACAGACAGATAGGTATACGCGCACAGATGGTGGCTTATATGAGCTGTACAACCACACAACCACCTTCAAAAGCAAGATCTTGTTTTTCGCTTTTTAAAACACAGTGGGATGTGGAACCTCCCAGGTGGGAAAATGTGGAACGGCGGATACTTTGTTCAAGTGACTTTGCGATCCACTGAAACCGGGAGACGGGGCCACACAACAAAACAAAGAGAACTTCAAAAACGACCCTTATCCTGCAACCGAATATTTTCGCATTTGTTATGTATGGGATCATGCTGCTGGGTTGCTGCATAAGAGTCCCAAGAGATGGACCCACAACAGAAAATACACATTCAAAAAGATCTCGTGTACATAAACGTGTGCTTTACGACTCTTTAAGATTTTTTCGCACATGTTGTGTTTGGCTACACTTTCACCAACCAAAAGCATACAAACTCCAAGTCCACACGCATAGAGTTGCGAACTTCCAGCAGATAGGGAGAGGATCAAGACGATCGCATGATTATATCGGCAGCCGCATGCCCCATCTTCAGATTGCTGCAAGCATACACCAAACTATACAACAGCTGGATTTTTAGTGGGTCGCAAGATTGAAAGTGATCCCTTACCTGCCTGCCTCACGTTGAAGTGGCCTGGTCCTTACATTGTGTTGCACTGGAACACCCCAAAGGATTTATCTATCAACAATAGTCGCAAACTTTCGCAAATATTTGGCCATAAATCCAGGATTAGCTCACTCAGGCTTTTTCGCTCAATACCAGTATCTGCTTTCCCTTGGCTCACAATTCCCAAGTACTGGCAACTTCTTTGAGGCAGTTGCTGGATGAAACTGTGGCTCAGTCTTTCAAAAAGTGCGATATGTTTCCCAAGTCTCAACCACCGCTGCCGTTTCACGGTCGTTCACTTCGTCGGTTTCAGCGGGAAGAGCAAGGGTCTTCCCATTCTCTCTCCCTCGCTCTCCTCACTCTTCCGCCCTCCTCGCTTGCTGCTCACTCGCCACATGAAGGTCGTCGCATAAAGCGAAAGCTTGCAAGGTATGTAGGTAGGACCTTGTCTGTCTCTCCTCTGTCACTGGCGACAAAGGATCGTTCCGCGGAACACTCGGCGAAGCGCTCGTGAGACCTGAGTCTTCTGCAGAGGTTACGGTATTAATGCAGAAGAGCCGAATGGATGAAATGAGGTCAGTGGTTTTCGGATCCTGCGTGTGTTGGTTGCCTTTGCTCTCTCCCACTCCGCCTTGCTGCTGCTGCTCAAAGACTGACTGATGGCTTTCGGGCCATCGCTGTCTGCTGACGTCGATCGATCACCTATCTCCATCTCACATGACTGTCATGCATGGTCTCTTGCACTGCAACTGATTTGTTGTTGCTGTTGTTCTGTGCCTCTACCATCATACTGACTCGTACGACGGATTGAATGGATAAGAACGCGGAAGAGAGGGCGAAAATGTAGTGCAAGGCAAGCGTGGCTGCTTGGATGCTGGGGATTCATGATGGGCTTGCTGCTTGGGTAACGCAGAGCCCTTGGGATCAGCCATTCATTTTTAAAGCATGCATATGCTTTACAGGTATGTACCTGGATGTCGTGCACAAGCTTCAACATCAAAGGATCCGCAACAAATAAAGCTCATTTGTGTCCAGAGAGGACTGAGACCCGAGTTTATGCGTGCCTACGTGTTCAGTGTGTACAAATGTATCAGGATGAAAGCACGGGGAGATGAAAATCAAATAATCGAGTCAGCGCAGCCAACGAAATATGTTTGTCCCCATGCGCTCCATTCATCCCTGGACGTTCCACTCGCTCGTTCGCACCCAAGGGCCGTAGGGGCCTTTCAATCACTCACAGCTTCAACGTGAGAGCGTTTTCATATTTTTATGAGTTCAGCCCAGGCAGTCGCGGCTTGCTAAGCGTCATTGTATTGACTCAAGGTGTTGCACACGCGAGTTGATGGCTTTGTGGGATCTGTGGAAAGAAAGCAAGCACCGAATTTGATGGGCATTGAAGTTGTCTGTCATCCACCTCAATGTCTGTTAGGAACAATGTCTGTTAGGAACAGGATTGAATCCCTTTAGTATTGGGTATGAAGGTTAATTTTGGTTATATGATATATGTTTACTATTGTGTTTCAAATATACGGGTATTCGAACGAATAAAAAGGTAATTTCAGCAATGACCAGTCAAATCGATCTCGATGACGTCGACGACGACGCAATTTTTCCAACGAGCCCAATCGTCTTGCCTTGCAGTTTCCGAAGAATTATGGGGGAGCACCACCGCTCGGCGCTGGATGCCAAGCTGCAGCGCGCGCTCGACAAGCGGCGCCACGTGGGCACGCTGCGCTCGCTGCAGCCGCAGACGTTGGACTGCGTCGACTTCTTCTCGAACGACTACCTGGGCTTCGCCAAGTCCAAGCAACTGCAGGTGCGCGTGGCGCAGCGCAAGAACGAGCTCGCGGACGATCAGCTGCTCGGCTCCACCGGCTCGCGCCTCATCTCGGGCAACTCGAGCTACTTCATGCAGGTGGAGAAAGAGCTCGCTGCGTTCTACAACAGGTGGGTGGGTGTGTATGGATGCACGAGTGCAACGCGCACAGTTCGTGTGGAGCTCATTGGCGGTTCAGTGCGTGTGTGCGTGTGTGCTGCATTGGACACCTCGAGCTGACTAGTTTCCATATTCCCGGACCAGAACATGGACGGTGGTGGCGGCAGTCATTGCGTTGATGATTTATTTGTGGGGTTTGTGCTTTCATAACCGTCTTATTCCTTCGATTATCGAATATCTCCATTGATGTTCTGTAGTGAAGCTGCGCTGCTCTTCAACTCGGGCTACAGCGCGAACCTGGGCGTTCTTTCCAGCGTGCCACAAGCGGACGATGTGGTCCTGTACGACGAGCTCATCCACAACTCGTGTCATGAGGGTATGCGCCTCAGCCGCGCGTACGGCAAGGGCAATGCGCGCGCCTTCAGGCACAACGACGTGGCGGACCTGGCTGTGAAATTAGAAGAAGCGCTCGCGACCACAACCAGAGGGGACGCGAACGAAGGTTCTTCTTCCGCAACGAAGACGACGGCGCCAAATCGATGCGTCTTCGTTGTTGTCGAATCGCTCTACTCCATGGATGGAGACGTGGCGCCTCTGACCGAGATGACGGAGCTCTGTGAGCGCATGGGGGCGTTCATGATCGTCGACGAGGCGCACGGCACGGGCGTCTACGGTCCGCAGGGCTCGGGTGTCGCCCGCGAGCTCGGTCTCGACGCGAAACCCAACGTGCTCTGCTGCCGTGTGTACACGTTCGGCAAAGCCATGGGCTGCCACGGCGCGGTCGTCTGCGGCTCGCAAGTGTTCATCGACTACCTGATCAACTACGCACGGTCATTCATCTACACGACCGCGTTCCCATTCGAGCAGCTCGTGACCGTGCAAGTCGTGCATGAGTTCTGCGCGACCGCGGACCAGGAGCGCAAGCAAGTGCTCGGCCTCGTGCAGTACTTCAAGCGCAAAGTGCAGGCGAACAAGTGGATCCCCAATGGTGCGCTGCTGGAGAGCGACTCGCCCATCCAAGGCGTCGTCTTTGAAGGCAACCACGAGGTACTCCACGCCGCCAAGGAGATGATCGCCATGGGCATCCGCGTGATCCCGATCCGCTCGCCGACGGTGCCGAAGGGCTCGGAGCGCTTCCGCATCGTCATCCACGCCAACAACACGGCGCAAGAGGTCGATTCGCTCATCACGGCGCTCGAAGCGATGTTCCGAGCGCGACAGAACGCTGCCAAGGCATCCAAGCTATGACCGACTTGGCAACGCTTCGTTAGTCGTATTTTCGTATTTCTCCACTTATTTTTTTCTATAGACTTGTATTTTTTGTTTCGGCACTGACAGCAAAAAGAGACCATTCGCACTCCCGTCATGTGGCACCTCTTACTTCGTATCGCTCGGACTAAACGGTGTTGTCGAGGCGGCTGGTGCCAGCGCGAAGCGTGAGCGACTTGTCGCCGCTATTCTGCATCGAGTCTTCGCTCACGGCCGCCTTCGCCATCGCGCGCTGCAGTAGACGCGCACAGCCGACGTTGCCGCTCTTCTCCGCGATCGCGAGCGGCGTCTGCTGGTCCAGGTCTTCTCTGAACGGGTCGGCGTGGTTGTCTATCAGCAATTTCACGCACAGCGCATGCCCACCGATACCCGCCAAGTGCAGTGGCGTGATGCGACGCTCGTCGAGCACGTTTGGATCCGCATGTGCTTCCAGCAGCAGTCTAATAGTACAACACATTAGCAAGCGCAGTTAGTGTCCATATACCGACAGTGCTCGCATCATGAAGACATCAACTTGAGCAGCACCTTGTGCATTCGTTGTGACCGCCGCGAGCCGCATAGTGCAGCGCTGTGAGGTTCTCATTGCTGCGGCTGTCCACGTCCCTGCTGGTCGAGTTCACCCAGCGCTTGATCACGCGCGCATTGCCCGACTCGGCTGCTGTCTTCACAAACGCGGGGAGCGTGCCGATCTGCGCGCCATCGTCTGAATTGACAAATAGACACGATCAGCGTTGGTTGAAGATCAGCTTGCACAATGAACGAGTTGGATCAGGCAGATACAAACGCGATAGTACGAGCACTCACACTGCTTGTCGTCGCTGACAGAAAGACGCTTTTTGCGCAGCATCTTGCGCGCCATGTGCTGCAGCTTCTCGCGCTGGTACGACGACGCCGCGACGACGATGATCATGACCAAGATCCCCACGACGCCCAGGATCACAGCGAGCGGGTGCAGACCGCCGTCCTCCTGCGTGTGGCGCTCGACCTCCATGACTACAGGGCGGGCGTCTCTATGAGTGGGCAGGCGGTGCTGCTGCTGCTATAATACGACAACGTCTTCGTGTCGATACAGACAGACAGAGCGATGGAGAGATGTCGCTCGCTCCTCTTGATGTGTTGAGCTTCTCCTTTTTCCCTTCCACGCGGAGCTTTTCAAAATGACGATTATGGTGATCTTGATTTTTGTATGGGTCGGATATCCAGTCTATAAACGTAATTTGAAGCATTCTGTGGCAATGTGGAGGTTGCGCGAAGGTGCACCCAGTGGCAGTCGCAATTGCCCAATTGCAGTCATATTCACACACACCCAGCGAGATGGTGGACAATAATGAGGCGGGTGATCTGTACGCGGGCTTGGCGCTGCCGAAGAACGCGAAGCGTGACGCGCCACGCGGAGTTTCTCGAAGCAAACAGAGCAGCGCTGGTGGTGCTGATGCTGCAGACAAGAAGGGTGGCGAGCAGGAGCCTGCGGTGAAGCGACAGAAGCGCGCAGCGGACGCGCTGCTTGACCTGCCAGCGACTGTGGCCAAGCTGAAAGGATACATGGTACGTTCGGCCATGCACAGCACACTTGCTTGAATCGCGTTATGATTTCCACCTTGTCTTTGATTATATACTGACGTCGCTGCTGTTTTGTGTGGGCTGAATATGACAGTTGGTGGACAAGAAGTTTGCGAAGGCGAGCAAGCTCTTTGGTCAGCTGTTAAGTGAGAAAATGGACGCTTCCAACCAGCACGTATTTATAAACGCCATGGAAGAGATGGTCGACGCGAACGGCTCGGTGTGGAGCGGCAAGAAGGAGTTCGAAGCGCTCGTCCAGCAGCTTGTTGCAAAGCACGGGTCAGTATCACAAGACGCTGGCGATGACGACCAGCGGAAGCTGCTCGAAGACTGGAAGTTTTTGGCGATCACCCACGCGCAGCTTTTCACGGACGAGACGTATCAGTTCGGGAAAGCTGCGAAGATGGTAAAGGCTCGTGTCGAGTCTCTACCGACAACTAGCGGTGGCGACGAATCAATCAGCAGTAGTAGTAGCAAATCACGCGAGTTTGAGATCGTCATGCCGCTGCTGCGCACGCTCTTCTCCAAACACACGACTGCGTGGGCGAAAGCCATGGTTGAGAGCGTACTGGCGATCGCGACGCAGAAGCGCCTGAGTTTTAACGAGACGCACCGCGGAGAGATCGACGCGTGGACGAAAGCGATCCAGGACCGCCGCAATGCCCCCGCGGTCGCGCGAACCGCCGGCTCGGACTCACGGCGCAACATTCTGAGCGCGCAGGGCTCGGAGGCGACGATCAAGGTCGGGCGCTTTAACCACCCGCTCTTCAACAAGGAGCTGTAGCATTTACCTAACTTCTGTTAGTGGAGAGGCAACAGCACACTGACGAGCCATCTTTCAGGTAAACGGCATCCTCTTACTAGACACACATCCCTTTACCCGAATGTGATGTAAAGGAGGTTTCCCTCTTTAAACGTTTTTTAAACTTGGGATTTGTAAGCTCACCTACAAACCTCAAGTCAAATCCTCCGACGCGATTTCTGCCCATTGATTCTTTGGTGCAGGTGATTGAGGCCACAAAGCCAAGAAAAAGGTGGTGATCAGCATGCTCGCGTTCCGAGGAGCTCTCTCGCGCGCCAGCGCCAGCGTGAACGGCAGCTCGCTGCTCGCGGCGTCGACTGCCGGCAAGGAGGCGCAGGCGCGTGCGTTCGCCAGCGCGAAGGACAAGCCGCGCCTCTCGTGGCGCCAGAAGCAGAAGCTCGAGGAGCGCAAGCGCAACCCGAAGGCGGTCGAGCCGCGCCAGCCGCCGCGCCAGAAGATCGCGCGTCAGAACTTTTTGGTGACGCCCCCAGCGGACGACGGCAAGAAGTGGCGCGTGCTGAGCGCTGGCATCCTCGAGCGCCTGCCGGTGATCCAGCCGGACCTCCAGGACTACGAAGAGGATTACGAGATGATGGAGCACGAGATCGCGCTGCGCGAGGACCAGCGCCTCGACGAGGACTTCTGGTTCATGGAGCCGGGCTCACGCCACATCACGCCAGAGGAGGCGCCGCTGCCGAACGAGGCGCAGGACCCAGAGGACCTCATCGGTGCGGGCTTCCAGTTTGCGCCACGTGAGACCGAAGACGGTACGTTTAAAAGTGCATTCTATCTATTCGTGTCTATATTACCTTGTACGTGCGTAGGCGCATTATTCACGATGGTATGTGCATGCATTTCGCTTTAACTGATGTATATTGCAGACGCCACGAACAACCGCAAGTCGCTGAACCGATCACTGAAGGGCCGCGTGTTCCTGATCGTGAAGAACAAGGCGCCGGACGCCAAGTTCCCATGGTTCTTCCCGTTCGGCGAGAAGCTCGACGACGAGAAGATGCGCGACGCCGCGGTGCGCCACGTGGCCGCGAACGTCGGTGAGGAGCTCGAGGTCACACCCGTGGGTTTCGCGCCAGTGGGCTACGTCAAGTACCTGCACGAGAACGACGACTCGGAGTTCGACGGCACCAAGGTGTTCTTCTACAAGTCGCAGTTCCTGACGGGCGAAGTGCAACTGAACGATGCCCAGGCCGAGGACTACCTGTGGGTGACTCGAGAGGAGCTGGCCGAGTACCTGGACGCCGGGATCGCGGACTACGTCACCAAGATCGTGCCAAACTAAGCCCGGGACAACGCCAAGCGGACTCTGTAGGTCGGATAGAGAGGAGAGAGAGAGAGCAATCGAGTACTGTCGAGGATGCGCGAACGAGAAGGCCCTCCCCGTGGTTCTTCTCGCTCGCGCCCTTGTCTAATAGAAAAAGGACAAAAACACACACACATGAGCCCAGGTGCATGCAAGTTGGCTATTCTTGGCGAGGACATCTCTATGACTGACTTGTTTTGTGTGGCTGCCAGCGTTTTGTTCGTTTCCTGGGACGCGGCGGTAGCACAATACTGTCGCCACAACCAATGGCCCAACCTTCAATCAGAGAGCAGACTCGACTTCAGTGCAGGCGATGGCCTCGAAGAAGGCGATGTCGAAGAAGAGCGCGGCAACGGCAGTGCGTCGAAGCACGCGACGAGCTGCCCAGGCGACTCGCGTGGAAGCGAATGCAAGGGAAGATGAACCAGCAACAGCCGCAATCTCATCACTGTCGACAAGGGACGAGGTCCAGTCCACGACTACGACTATTGCGCCTGCAGCAGCACCATTCAAGAACAAGTTTGTGGGCGTCCACGTGTCTGCAGCTGGCGGCGCTGATCGCGCAGTTGTCAATAGCTTCGCGCTCCTAGGAGCATGGCTCTCTTCATCTGTCTGCGGCTCTCGTGGAAGCCGGTGCCGCCGCGGAGCGACTCTACAGTCACCAAGTTCCACGAACTTGTAGGTGATAGCAAGGCGGCGCAAGTCCGGTTCGACAAGGTTATGGTCCATGGCTCGTACCTGACAAGAGCGTGGAGCTGATGGTCGAAGAAGTGCGCGCAGCTTGGCGTGCCGCTCTATGTGTTCCACCCGGGGTCCTGCACTGGGGGCGAGTTGGCCCAGAGGCGGAAATTGGTGAATGCTCGACCCCGAGCCAACCAGAAGAGCAAGAAGAAGAAGAACAAGAAGCAAAGGACGACTGAGGCGAAGATCCAGGAAGGACCCGCCGAAGCCCAAGCTGATGAGCTTCTTGATATAACCATTTCAAGTGAGGACTTGGACGAAAGCGAGGTGCGGCGTCAGAGCATCGCGTTTGCCGCCGAGAGTCTGGCAAAAGTGCTGGAGACGACTGTGAATGTGGCACTGGCGGTGGAGAACATAAGCGAACAGGGCAATGTGCTCGGGAGCTCATTTCGAGAGCTGCGAGCGATTCTTGATGGTGTTTTGGAGCAAATAAGTCGTCAGTAACATCAACAAGACCCAAAGCGAATAGCTACTGTTCGCGAGCGCCTGGGCGTGTGTCTGGACACTTGTCACGCGTTTGCGAGCGGCTATGATCTCGCCACAACCGCCAGTTGCGAGCGGATGATGCGCGAATTGGACGCATGCATGCTCCCCAAATGGCCAAACGCACTCAAAGCGGTGCATCTGAACGACTCCAAGGGGAAGTGCGGCTCCAACGCTGACCGACACGCGAACATCGGGCATGGGGAAATTGGACCCGAGGCGTTTAGGTGGATCATGGACAGCGCTCGCTTTGAAGACATTCCGCTGATCCTCGAGACGCCCAGAGCGAAGAAGAAGACGCCGAAAGGGAGGAAACAGCAGAAATTGTCGGATAGGAAGGACGAAAGGGATGAAATTGGTTCGTCCAAAAGCAAGAAGCGAACTGCAGAGGCGGTGGAGATCCCATCAGCCACGGAGGAGCTCGAGCTTCTCTACAGCTTAGCCGAGTGAGACTTTAGATTTCTATTGCCTAGGATCTTTCCAATATGATGCAAAGTAAGCACGCTGACAATGTTGATGTGATGCAAGTGAACTGAACTGGTACATTACATTTGTTTGCTGTTTACATTTACACATTCAGGAGATGGCTCTCTTTCTTTGGGTTCTTCTTCTCACATATCGTCGTATTATCTATGGTCATCAGTACGGACTTTCAGACGCACAGGCGTCCTACTCGCTCCATCCAGATTATATAACTTTGGTTTCTGGTTGCGTCGGCACCATCCATCTCTCGCGGCTCATGAACACTTGACTGGTTGGCTGGCTTTACACACCGAGTTCACACGGCTCTTAGGCCTCGCTCTGTCGACTTGCGCGGTGCACGGACGAGCGGCGGCGACTGATGTTGCGGGCCTTCTGCTTACGCTCCTGGGCCTCGACCGACAGCCGCAGCTTCGGCGCCGCGAACCGGTTGAGACTCACGTAGCTGTTCTCGACCGACGTGTGCAGCGCGACCGAGTCGGGCGGAGGGCCGAGGAACTCGTTCAGCAGGCGACTCTCTCTCGCTCGCAGGTGGCTCTGGCAGGCGACGAGCAGCGCCTGGAAGTACTTGGCGCGGCGCTCGAGGAATGGCGTGGTGTCGAACTGGAAGTACGCCCAAACTCCGCCGCGGTCGGGCATCGGTGGCAAGTAGCCCCAGTCTCTTGCTCTCGCTTCTCTGGCTGGTGGCGGTGGTGTTTGCTGGAAGGAAGACAGGAAGCCTTCGGCGTGCTCGTCGTCGTCGCTGAAACCCGGAGGACTGTCAAAGCTTACTCGTCGCGTCGTCGGCATCACCTTCGAGAGCGCGCGATGCAGGTCGCGGAACTCCGAGTACCGGCGGCGCACTTTGTAGGCCGAGAGCGGGCCGTGGGCCGTCGACTTGACGATGATCTCGTAGTAGACCACACCGTCCGTGTCCTGGCTGAAGCCCGTGATCGACGCCACGCGCGAGTCCAGAAAGTTCTCTTGTTCATCGTCTTCGTCGTCTTCGTTGTCCTCAGCGTTCTCGTCGTCTTCGTTGGTGTCGCAGTCGTGGGTGGACGAGTAGCTGCCGCGCTTGGTGCTTGAGTTGGCGCTCGGGTACTTTGAAGCCGACTCGGTCGAGAGCCGCGACATGCGCTCCGGTTCCGGCTCCGTGTTGGTATTGTTACTGTGGGGCTCATTGCTGCTACTGCTGCTGGTAGTGTTCTCGCTTCTTGGGTTGCTCAGGACGCCGCCACCATCACTGGACTTCACTGTTGTGTTTGCTGCTGCAGAGTTTGAGTCGGAGTCCTGACTCTCTTCCTCCAGGATCGAGCTCGTGCGGCGGCTTTTCTCGACCGAGTCGCGTCGCGACTTGGAGTACTTGCGCTTCGGGTACCCGAGCTCCTGCTGCAGCATGCTGAGTGTGAACTCGGCCGACATGGAGCGCCGGTTGCGGCGCGCGAACCGCGGGTCAGTTGCGAGTTGCTGTGGGGACACGAGCGGCGGTGGGTTCTGCTGTGCCCTCAGCGTCGTCGCGCTGGTGATGGTTGTGGTGGTGCGGTCAGGCTCGCTCAGGGGCTGAGCCAGCGTCCCAGTTGTCGTCCCAGCAAACACAGTGCTTGGACTGTTGCTGCTGTTGGTCGGACTCACGAACATGGGCGGCGTCTTGGGGTCCGTGAGCGACTGCGAGCGCGACACGCGCACCGCGATGAAGTCCTGAGCGGCCGACTGGGCGTCCTGAGTGGCGGTGGAGGCGTCCGTCTGGTGGTCTTCACTGTCGTCGTCGTCCTCGGGCTCCTCGGCCTTCTTCACAACGGCGTCCTCCTCGGGCCCCCAGGGCTGCTGCGGGCAGTCGCTGTTGGTGTGCAGCATGGCTGGATAAATGGCACTGAGGCTCAGACTCGCCATCAAGTAGTGGAACAAAAGTAGTAAGTGCAAGTGCAGTTGCGTTTTATGCACACAGCAACTTGGTTTGACTTTTTCTTGTTTGCGCTTGCTTGTTTTCACAGTGCGCGCAATTTGCGATTTGCTTGCTTGCTGGTCTGTTTGTTTGGGCGCAAGTCTGTCAACACAACATGCAACACAATCAGAGAGAGAGAGAAAGAGAGCGAAGAGATAGAGGCATGTGAGCACCAAGCACTGAGGGTAGCGTGTGCTTCATTGAGCGCATGTCATAATGATAGCGATTGTTGCGCTGCGCAATGTTTGTTACCTTGTTGGAGGTGTGCGCTCGTCTGCTCTTGTTAGCGAATGAGCTCTCGCAAAAGGCCGCCCAAGAAGAAGAAAAAGCAGAGGAGCGGATAACCAGATGCTCCCCACTCCATGTGTTCTCTCTCGTGGTTTTTACTCCATGCCCGTCCGTCCATCACCACCCAGGCAGCTGAGCAACAAAGCCTGAGTTTGCTGCTGCATCACAAGCAAGAGAGCGCTTGTTTTTCGAAGTTGAAATCCCCAGTTTTGTTTGGTGAATATCCAGTTGAGGGTCCACTTGGTTTCACTATGGGAGACGAGGTTTGGATGGATCGCATGGGAGGGCTGTTCTGTAAAAACAGACGGGAGAGAGCGTCATCTGACTTGTTGCTGTTGTTGCTTTTGTATTTGCTTCCACAAGTCGCAGTCACAAATTATGAACATTTGTTGCCTCCAATGCGGATAGCCGACGTTCGTGCGAACAACTTGCGCGCTCTTCCACTAAGGCTGCTGCTGTTGCGCAGGACGCAACTTCCTGCCTGTTCATGAGCTCGTTGC
>JAASGK010000467.1:0-23464 GCA_023334195.1 Globisporangium emineosum
AATAAACAGGTATATTGCAGACTACAGAGTATTGCGCGCAACATCTTTGCCACCCAAGGCGGACTGTAGCTAATAAAATCCACAACATTTGCTGCGAAATGACCACAGTGCTCGCGAGGTTTCGCTCTTTGCAAAGTGCTCAAGTGCGTTGCAAGGCGCATTCGTCATTGTGATTATGTACGCGCGCTCCATCCTTCAAGTAAACACGGTGCTGTCGCGGAAAATCCAAATCGCGTCAATCAACTCCATTTTTGATCCAGCTCTTTGTAAATACATTAGTATTGAAGAGCTACTGTGGAGATAGAAACATGCGAACACTTGAAGTTCACGCAGTGTACTGTAATAGTCCCTGCTTCCCTATCCATGTTTGCCTTTCCTCATGAGACGGCTCTCAGCAATCCCCGCAGCTCGGTGGAGATATGCCTGAAAACGTTGGATACTCTCTTTAACATGGCGCGCGGCAACAAGGGCCTTTAACGTGCTTTACGTAAAATCGTGGTTGCGTGGAAGTGTCGAAAGACACCCGGGAACTTCGTTCCCTACCGACATAGCACCACTGATCGAGCCTCTGGCCCTTCGAAGGTACTCGGGGCGACCCTCTCCTCCGATCGCACTCTTCGCCACCTTCCATATGTTCGACGCGGCGTTCGTATCTCGGTTCCACAGCCTGGAACAGGTCTTCACCTGACTAGCTCGTGACGCAAGATACTGACGCTACTTGTACGGTCTAGGGTTCTTGCAGACCCGGAATGTCTCACACTCGCCCTGTTTGCACGCGCTGCAGCTGGTGCGGAACTCATCGACCAGGTACACGTCGTAGCCCGCCTTCCGAAACATCGTCCTGAAGCCCTTTGCCCTTGACGGGTTCCTTGAACCTGCGGTGCTACCTCTGATCCCAATCCCCTATCACGACTATCGTTTCTGTTCCGCTTCCGAACAACTTCTCGAACCGCTTCAGGAGACGAGCTTCCGTTATTTGGCGGCGCATGTAGCCGCCCAGCTTTAGCTTCCAGAAGATGTACTCGTTGTACACGGGGCTCAGACACCTGTTCATCTCGTTCTTTTTCTCCACGTAGGCTTTGAAGCGCTCGAAGTCGGTCGTCTTCCTGTTGTAGGCGCTCAGCTCCGCCTCCCATTCGACGACGCGCTTGCCGTCGATTGCTTCCTGCTTGCGTTCATGTACGTAGTCCGGTACTTCTTCGCCTTCGTATTTTTGCGGCGCGTGTCCTGTGTGTATCGGAACGTTGTCTGTTCCTTGGTGTCGCTGTTGACGCAGTACAATAGGTCGCTTATGTTGGGGTCGATCGCGACGAGGTTCTTGCCCCTCAGGGGGTTCGTAATCAGCAACTTTGTCGATGTACGTCTCGCTATTTCCTTCCTTCGCTTGGATCACCGGCTTGCCGAGAAGATCCTCCCGCTTCAGGAAGATGCTGCAGCCAACGCCGTCCGTCTCAATCTGGTGGTCGAACGTGTAGCCCTGCGCGCGGCTTACAGAGCACCTTCATGACTGAGGTCACGAACTGTCTGTCGAGCGTGGACAGTTCGTCGCCCTTCTCGCAACAGTGAAGCAGGTACAGGGATCATGATGCCGTTGGCCCGTAGCACGGCATGAGTTAGCTTCTCGATGACGATATCATCCTTGACGACGTTCTTGAAGCTCGTCTTGACGCAGCGGTAGGGCGGGTCCGGTGGCTCCTTCGTGTTCCCCGTTCGAGTGCGTTCGCTTGAGTTGCAAACCGAAAAAATGTCGAACTGGATATGTATTGGAAGGAAATATTTACTTTAATAAAAAATTGAAAAAGCGACGCATCAGAATTTCTGGCTCGGCTCGGCTCGGATTTTTTATCGAGCTTGACCTGCCGACACTTTTGCTGGAACAAATTGAGAGCGATGGCGACGCGGCAGGATGAGCTGCGGCGGCTCATGAAGGAGTCCAAGGGCAAGGCGCAGAGCGCGCAGTCCGACAAGCGTGCATCAGCAGCAAAGAGCGCAGGGGACAGTACTACAACAGCAGTATCCACGACCAGCACCGGCAAGGACCAAAGCAAATCGGACAGGTACGTTTCGCTCATCGTGATGCCACTATTGCCACACCATTGATTACTACCCAACACACCAACACTATGCGTCTGTACACTACACTAGCTCTGCAAGCGCTGGTTCCAGTAAAGCTGTCCCCGCGGGCTTCTTCGACGACTCGATCGCAGACGCGAAGGCGCGCAATGTGGACGTGAAGCAGCTCGCGGAGGCGCAGCTGACCCAGGACTGGGAGCAGTTCCAGGAGTTCGTCGCCGAGGTGGAGCAGCAGGACGTGAAGGACAGTGAGCTCCAAAAAGAAGAGACCAAGGAGAAAGAGGCCGTGGAGCAGCTGGAGACCATGCAGTATGTCGACCGGTACCGGATAGCGCTGGAGCGAGCCGCGAAGCTTGGAGCCACCAAGAAGAAGGGCTTGAAGAAGCGAGGAACTGAAGAGCCTGAAGCCGCAGCAGTGAATGGTATCAGTGGCGATGCAAATGCTGATGACGAGGATGCGGTGGCGAATGCGGTCCAGAACCACATGAAGAAGCTCAAGATGACAAAGAATCAGAAGCAGAAGAAGAAGAAAGCCGAGAGCTCCGAAGACGACGACGACGAGGCCTTCGATCCGTGCAACTGGCGCTCGAAAGCATTTTAAAGCGGTCAATACCCAGAAGCTTCTTTGCAGCAAATGGCATCGGGCGCACCCTCCAAAGCTTTCCAAGAAAGTAGAACAAAGCGGCCATGCGGAGACACGCGCTCTCTGAACACAGAACACCGAAAGCACATAGGTACCTCTCACTCGCAGTCAAACGAGTTTAGGAGAAGGAACCTTCAAACGCAAGTGCAGTAGCGGAGCTCGGTAAATGCTCGTGAAAGACAACGAGCCACTGCAGAACTTGCTAGCCAAAAAATCTATTTGAAGTGTATAAAGTGATGGGGGAAACCATATGCAGCACGCTAGCAACCTGCCAACCTTCACGATTCAGCCGCTGGCGCGCCTTGTAATTTCTTTCAATAAGTCACGAACAAGGAGGATTAGAAACAGTACCTTGACGACGTTTACTCTTCGTCGCTGCTGCTGCCGTTCGCCTTGCGCTCCAGGCGCTTCGTGTGCTCGTCGGCAAAGAACGCTAGCAGCTGCTGCGCCTCCTGGTCGGCCTCCAGCCCGAACGTCTGATACTCGGCCGTGTACGTCTGCGAGAAGCCCTGCAGCGTGCCCAGGAAGAACTCGACCTCGTCCACCTCATCGAGCAGACTCATGTAGTCCTCGTCCTCGTCCTCGTCGTAGCCGTACGTGCCCTCGGCCTCCTCGCGCAGCTGCTTGAGGATCGCGTAGTACTGGTCGTCCACGACGTCCTCGGCGTCTTCGTTCGAGTCGTAGCCGCCGTTCTCCAGCAGCTCCTCGAGCTGCTCCTGCCCTTCTTCGCCCGACTCGTCGTCACCCTCCACGTATACGCCTGGCTGTGGGTTCTGGATCGACTCCTTCAGCACCGTCATGGACGCGAGCACCAGCTGCTTCATGTGAGGGTGCAGTGCCGTCGGGATCTGGTCCACTGGCACCTTGAGGATCGACATGACACCAAGCACAAACAGCTTGCGGTCGAGGTAGTTGTCGTAGCGGGTCAAATCACCCAACCAGATCTTGAACACACCGGCGGTGGCGCCCAAGCTCTCCATGGTCGAGAGCGTGATGATCGGGTTGTAGTGGAACAGACTGCCGAGTACGCCAAAGAGGTTGCGCGCCGTCGAGTCCACGAGCGGCTCCGACAGGCGCTTGCACGTCATGTGCACGATCGCCGGGATGCACTCGTCGATCTTGCCGAAGAGGTTGTGCAGCAGCGAGTAGAGCAAGCGGCACGCCGCGCATAGGTCGATCTCCTGCACCTTGTCGTTGTCGAACACGCCCTTGGCCATGTTGAACACCAGCTCCAGGTAGCGCACCTGGTTACCCGCCGGGTCGGTGGCGAAGCCCGAGAGGAAGCCGTCAATGTCGCGGCCGACAAAGTTGTCGATCACAGGCACAAAGTTCGTCAGGTAGTCCGCCGCCCAGTCGTTGTAGCTCGCAAAGATGAGCGGGAAGAGCGACCAGAGCTGCGGCGTGATCTTGTGCGAGTAGAACGCGAGCGAGCCCAGGATGTCGATGCCCGATTCCATGTACTCGACAAAGTCAAAGTCCGTCAGCACTTTCTGCACCACTGGGCCGAGCGCTGGCACCATGAGGTTGTACAGCTCCGGGTGGCCGTGGATGCTCATCAAGATCGTGTTGATCGCGTCGAGGCACGACACGGCAGCGAGCGACGCATCTTCGTCTTCTTCCGCGGCAGCAGTGAACTGCTGGAAGAACTCGACGAACTTGGACACCAACTGCACCGAAAATGGACCGATCTCGTCCGAGAATCGGTCAATGATGTGCTCCAGCGCGACCACGACTTCGTCGTTGCCGATCTGGTCCATCAAGCTGAAGAACTGCTCGAGGATCTGTGGCAAACGCGGGCGAAGCACGTCCACGACGGTATCCGAGTGTGGGTACATGACCACGAAGCGAATTGTCTTGGCAGCCTCGATACGAACTGGCAGCTCAGGGTCGAACATGGCGTCCAGCATGCCGTTGACAATGTCGACCAGCGTCTGCTCGTTCTGAAACTTGATCGCCTCAATGTACTTGCGCGAGAAGACCTTGCACGCGCGCAGACGCAAGAAGCCGTGCGGGTTCTTGAACTCTGGCAGGATGTGGTTGATGATCATCGCCTCGACTTGGTCCTTGTGCGCCTTCGACTTGGTCAGCACGCCGTCGAGCGAGAACAGCGCGTGGAGCGCAGCGTCCTTCTGGATGTAGTCGCGTTCTGCCTCTGGCTTGCTCAGGTACGTGTTGAGGATGTTGGTGTAGAACGTGAGCACGTTCGTCAAGCAGTCCTTGCCACGCTTGGTGCACAAGTCCGCGAGCAAGTTCGCGGCAGCGTACACTGGATCCAAGAAGTCCTCGAACACGTCGTTCGTCTTGCGCACAAACTCATGCGGGTCTTCGGCCCAGAGCGACAAGTCCTTTGGTGTCAGGCAAAGCACGGGGTGGATGACTTCGAAGATGATGAAGCCAAGGTGGGGCTTCAGCAGCTTGTACGCGACCGACGAGTCGACAGCCTCCTGCAGGAACACAAGACACAACTGCACGACACGGTCTGGGCAGAAGCGGCCGTTCTTGCGCAGCGACAGCGTCTCCAAGACGCACGGCAACAGCTCTGGCGCGATCTGGTTGCGGTACACAGTGCTCATCTCGACGTACGCGTCTTCCGACTTCTTCGGGTTGCCGTAACGAGTGTAGAAGCGGCACAGAATCTGCAGCGCCCACTTCTTGAGCTTCCACCACGGCCACTTGCCGCGCTCTTCTTCGTCGGTCGGCTGGCCGAGTGGCTCCACGCCCTCGCTCGCCTCTGGCAGTGGTTTCGCGATGATCATGCGGAACAGGTTCATCCACGCGACGACGTTCTCAGTCTGCGCGATGTGAGGAGGCAGGTTGGTCTTGATGCACGACCAGTACGTCTTCATGATCAAGTGCATCATGTTGGCGGCTTCCAGCGAGTTGTTGCTTTGCAGCTGGGTGAGCATGTTGAGCAGCATCGGGAACACCACTTCCACGAGCTTGAAGAGCGGCTCGAGGCGCTCCTCCGAGCGGTACTCAAAGTTCTTCACCACGCGGCGCAGCGCAAGAAGAGCCTAGAGGGATTAAAGAAGCGCACAGATGCACAGAGTGAGATTTATGAAAGAGCACACTACCAGCATTACGCCATCATCAGGAGCATACTACTTACGTTGATGATGCGGCTGGCGTCGCCGCTCTGGATGTTCTTGCAGATCTCATCGATCAGCGTTGGCCAGTTGTCCTGTAGCAATAGGAGAAGCATAAATTACGTGAGTCCATCGTGCCCATAAAGCCTGCACAATTGCATTGCATATTTCAAATGTGGGAGAATAACTTACTGGGAAGTCGAAGCGGGCAATGTACGACACGGTCTCGGCGAGCAGCGCGCGGATCGAGTTGTCCTGGGTCACGAGCAGCGCCTCGAGCGCGTTCTGGCGCGACACGAGCTTCTCCTCAGCTGGGATCAGGTCGATCCACTGGCCCTGCGCGTTCTCGTCGCCCTCCCAGTACTTCTGCACGAGGTTCTTGAGCGACACAGCGGCGGCCTGGCGGATCTCACGCGCCACAGTCTGCTCGACCGCGATCTGGATGAGCAGCAGGATCGCGCCCGGCACGGTGTGCAGGTTCGCGACAGCGTCCTCCGCGGCCTTGCGGGCGGCGTCGTCGTTGCTGAACGTGTGCAAGAGGATGTTGTGGAGACTCGCGGCGTCCATGGTGGTGGTGCGGTGGCTCTGCTGGTCTCGAAGCGAAGCGGTGCGATGCGAGAGGGAAAGCTCGGAACTGCTGGCGCGGTGGCGGCGACGGGGGCTGGCCATGTCACGGAACAAGATGGGTGCGCTGTGTGGTGAGGTTTTTCATCGTATGCGAGGTTTTATGCGCGATTTGACTGGAGGAGAAAGGATTGGCCGAAGGCGCTTTTGAAAATGCGAGAGAATGCGGGGAGGGAGATGAGATGTTGGCTGTACCTGGGCTCCAATATTCGCCTCTTCATCGCTGCTGGCCTGCTGTCACCATCATGCGGAGGAGGGTCTTCGAGTTGCCAAAGAGCCCCCTTTGCATTCCTTTCCCAAGCGTTTCTCAATTGACGTGACGCTGACACTAGGCTGGCGTCGTTGATAAACCACCTCGCCAGTCAGTCATAATCCCGAAAAGATGAAGATATGAAGACGAACACACCTCATGATAAGCATAAGCACACCACAGAATCAGAAGACGAAGGTCCTCCAACAGCTGCAGATACCTTCACGACGTCTTCAAGACGAACGAGCCATCACAAAGCACAAAGCAACACAAACACCATAAAGGATACCTCGCACACGTTCGCTCTTTCGAAGGGTCAGTGACTGCTCTGTATATTAAATATAAACCTTCAAAATAGTCACACGAAAAGATCCGGTCCGAATGGCAATCTCGCACATTCCCTACAGTTCAGGAAAACACCTTGCAAACGACTTGGATCTCGAGCTCGAAATGGCTACACGCACGTGAAAAATGCATGGGCAAATTACCTGCGGATGTTCATTCGCTGTTTGACACGAACGACGATGCGCGCTTAGTCGACTTCTTCCATGGTGCTCTCCTCCTCGTCCTCGCCCTCAAGTGGTGGCAAGTCGTCGATCGAGTCCTCAACAACATCATCGTCATCGTCGATGCTCAAACCGAGCTTGATGAGACGGTGGATGCGGTTCGCGAAGGTCGTTGGCTCGTCAAGGCTGAAGCCCGAGGTCAACAGCGAGGTGTCGTACAACAACCAGATCAAGTCCTTCACGGTCTTGTCGCTCTTGTCGGCGTCCGCCTTCTCGCGGAGCGACTTGATGATTGGGTGCAATGGGTTGATCTCCATCGTCTTCTTCGAGGTCATGTACGACGAGGTGCTGCTGTCACGAAGAGCCTGGGCCTTCATGATACGCTCCATGTTCGCCGACCAGCCGTACTCGCCAGTCACGAGCACGCAAGGCGACTCGACGATACGGTTCGAGATCTCGACCTTCTCGACCTTGTCGTCAAGCACTTCCTTGATGAGCTTGCACAAGCCGCTGGTAGCAGCCTTAGCCTCCTCGAACAACTTCTTCTCATCCTCAGTCTCCTCCATCTTAAGACCCTCCTTGGTGGCACTAATCAGCTTCTTGCCTTCGTACTCCTTCAACTGCTGGACGGCGTACTCGTCAATGGCCTCCACCATGTAGATGACCTCGTAGCCCTTCTTCTTCAACTTCTCAATGAATGGGGAGTTCTCGACAGCCTTCTTGCTCTCGCCGGTCACGTAGTAGATGCCTGGCTGGCTCTCTGGCATGCGCGAGATGTAGTCGTCGAGCGAGGTCAAGTCCTCGCCAGACTTGGTCGAGTGGTAGCGAAGGAGCTTGGCGATCTTGGTGCGGTTGGTCGAGTCTTCGTGGATACCGAGCTTCAAGTTCTTGCTGAACGCCTCGTAGAACGTCTTGTACTTCTCAGTGTCCTCGGCGAGCTCCGCGAACATCTCCAAGCACTTCTTGATCAAGTTCTTCTTGATCACGCGAAGGATCTTGTTCTGCTGAAGAGTTTCACGCGAAATGTTCAATGGCAAGTCCTCCGAGTCGACAACACCCTTGACGAACGACAGGTACTCTGGCATGAGGTCCTCGCAGTTGTCCATGATGAACACGCGACGCACGTACAGCTTGATGTTGTTGATCTTCTTCTTGGCACCACCCTCAAACATGTCGAATGGGGCACGCTTTGGGGTGAACAGGCACGCCTTGAACTCAAGCTGGCCTTCCACCGAGAAGTGCTTCACAGCGCTGTGCTCCTCCCAGTCGTTGGTCAACGACTTGTAGAACGAGGCGTACTCCTCGTGGGTCACATCTTCTGGCTTGCGCATCCAGATTGGCTTCTGGCTGTTCAAGTGGTCCCACTCGTGGGTCACCTCCTTGATCTTCTTGGTCTTCTTCTTCTTGTCGCCTTCTTCCTCAGTGACCTCCTCCACGGTTGGCTTGTCGTCCTCGCCTTCCTTCTCGTCTTCGTCCTCTTCGTCGTCAGTGACTTCCTTCTCTTCGGTCTTCTCGACGTAGAGCTTGATTGGGAAACCAATGAACTCAGAGTGCTTCTTCACGAGGTCCTTGATCTTGCGCTCTTCCAAGTACTCAAGCATGTCTTCCTTGAGCTTGAGCACAATGCGCGTACCGCGGGCAATCGGCTCCGAGGTGTCGGCGGTGACCGTGAACGAACCACCGGCGGCGGACTCCCACACGTACTGTTCGTCGTCGTTGTGCTTCGAGTGCACCACGACCTTGTCGGCGACCAAGTAGGCCGAGTAGAAACCGACACCGAACTGACCGATCATCGAAATGTCGGCGCCGGCGGCAAGCGCTTCCATGAAAGCCTTGGTGCCGGACTTGGCGATCGTACCCAAGTTGTTGATAAGATCCGCCTTGGTCATACCGATACCCGAGTCCTGGAGCGTGAACGTTCCGTTGGCCTTGTCGGCAATGATCTTGATCTCGAGGTTCTTGTTCGAGTCGAGCACCGACGCGTCCGTGAGCGACGAGTAACGGATCTTGTCGAGCGCATCCGAGGCGTTCGAGATCAATTCGCGCAGGAAGATGTCCTTGTTCGAGTAGAACGTGTTGATGATCAAACTCAGGAGCTGGTTGATGTCGGCCGAGAAGGCGAACGTTTCGGCTTCGGCGCTCATGGTGATTGCGTGGGGGTGGCTTCTGTCTTGTAGAGGGATGGAGGGCTGCTGGTGCTTCTCGTCCGGAGTGCAAATCCAAGAATGAGGAGCCAGAGGCAATGTAGTGGTGGTGGATGGAATGCGGAATTGGCTTACGGGAAGGATCGGAAAGCCAAGGAGAGGCTGCGGGGGCGGGACCATCACTCTGACAAAAAAAGTCTCGAAGCTTAAAATCTTTCCGTCGTTTTTGACTGAGAGTGCGGCCAGGCGACGTGCATCATTTCGGATCAAGTGGTAGGGTTATGTGGAAAGGATATGGCGGTGGGTCGTCCCGCCTGAGATCGAAGATTCTAGATCGGAATAAAAACCCAGCAGCAGTCGACCGTTAGAATGGGTTGCTCTTTGCCACCCAAGCAAAAGCCCACTGTTTACCTTTATTGTTTGATGTCAGGTCCGGTCTGAAAACCTAATTCGACTGGCTTTCTGTTATTTTTGACCTGTAGAAATAGATAACTTCCATCAAAAACCGAGTTGCCACTGGACGGGTGAACAAAATGGAAATGTGGGTGTTTGGGTGAAACGAGGCAAAATAGATCTCCTTGTCACGGCACCAACGGAAGCGAGCCAAGGCAACATGCATCACTTGAGAGGCACAGAGATGGCGGCGCCTCTAGAATTTCTTGGAAGAGCAGGGGAAGAGGTAGGAGTGGAGGAGGAGGCATGTCATTTGGTGCCACACTCAGTGGCGTTGACTTCACAGCAGAAACTGTTTATCAGACGTCAGGTCAGGCAGTGAGAGACGAGTGGACAAGTGGAGCTCATGCGCTTGCTCAAAGAGCACCAACGCGCTGCGATAGAAGACCTGTGGGGCGTTTGAGAACTTGCGGGGCAGCATGTGTGAGCATGTGTAAGTGCTTACCTCGCGATGCCGAAGCTCTGTCTCATTCTCTCACATGCACTTATGCGGGTTCGATAGCGTAGACGCGAGTGACAACAACGCGCTCTTCTGGAATAGGTCGCTTTATCATGCAAGCAATACCAGCTACTGACAGCTACTGTAGCTTTGTCGAGCCGTGGTGCGCGGGTGATGCAGTCAATGCGCTTCTCATGCTTCGCTGTGCTCGCGGCCATCCCGTTTTGGCAGGATCCATGGCGTCACTGATTGTCACCGCACCACTTTGCGCTGCTGGCACTGAACAGCTCAATCTCAACATTGCAATTGAGCAAATAAACGAGTGAGCGAATGCAGAAGGACGCCAACGTAGCATTTCTTCCCTGCGTTTGCTTAACAAGGTTCACTTGTTCTAATGTATGTGAGCTTGCATTCACAATGCAATACGATCCCCAGACACACCACTTCATTGCGCACTGATGGTTGGCGACTGCATTCTCACGAGCTTCAGACCATCGCAGGCCGTCTGTGTATTTCTGCGGATCTTCAATCCGGTCAGCTGTGTGTACGTGGCAGTCGCCACAGAAAAAATCTGTCCTTCCCTGTTGCGCCTTTTTGCCTGGAAAATAAATCAGTGTTTGTTTCCCTTGGAACAATCAATCATTCCGCCTAGATAATGCGCCATGCAAGAGAAAATGAATGGTAATGCACGAAGCTTGATGCTGTCGCGAACGTAAAAGTCGGCGTTGCAAGAACAACATCGCGGTTGGAAATGTGGGTTTCTCTATGATTTACTGCTGAACCGGACTACAAAATCCTGCAAAACGTCTGCGAGATCACCGTTGCCACACACACATTCACTCGCATGTTCGTTGTCTTAAACCAAGTTGATCAGCGCGTACAGAATGGTGCCGCATCCGATCATGAGCACTGGGGTGTCCATGGTGTGTGGGGCCGTGGCTTCCGCGTACGCCATCGTTGGTGGCAGGATGAGCATTGCGAGCAGCACCTGCGTGAAGTTGCCAAAGTCGGCGTACTGCAGCGCTGGGAAGATCATGCCCGATAGGAACACGCAAGCGCTGCCTTCCCAGCTGCGCGTGTACTTGTTCTTCGAGAAGCAGCTGTGGGTCTTGTACTTGTGCTTGCCCCACGTGATGCCGACTGGCTCGGCGAAACCGTCACCGATGCCCGTGATGAACACGATGATGAACGTAAGGTTGCCGTGGTCCGCGAACAGCCACTTGAAGAACATCAGGATGAACATGCCCGGCGCGATGTTGCCGGCGATGATCCACTTGAGCGTGTGTGGGCGGTCTTCTGGGCGGTCGAGCGAGTTGAACTGCAACATAAAGAACTGCGAGCGCTCACGGATCGGCTTGATGAGCACGAGGAATCCGAGCATGCTGAAGAAATCACCCCAGGCGAGCGACAGTGGGCCCGAGAACTCGGACTTGATCACCAGCGGCACCATGTACGCGGCGAAATGCTGCAGCTTACGGGTGTAGTTGACCTTGAACTTGGACGACTTGTTGGTGATGATGTATCCCTTCGCGTCCACTTCGCAGAACTGACGGCAGATGATACCGCCGATGAGCGACACCGCCATCATCACGAAGAGCTTTGGCAGTTGCAGCAGCCAGAACTTGGTCGACGTCAGCAACTCGCGCTGGTAGATGTACGTCAAGATGACCATCACGACAAAGTAGAGCACCATGCCGAGCAGGAACACAAAGTCGAACGTCTGCAACCAGCTCTTTTGGTAGTCGCCGGCGACTTCGCCCTCTTCGACGAGCGAGGTCTTTGGCGCTTCAATCGGCTTTAGTGGAGTTTCTTCGTTCGCGCTGTACGCCGAGGTGAAGCGTGGCAGCGGCTGTGGCACCTTCCACACGATGCGCAACAGCACGTAGATGAGGAAGAGCGACACGATTGGCAGGCCGACGATGATCGCGATCTCGAGCGACGTGATGTTCTGCGGCCAGAAATACTGCGGGGCGAGCGACGCGAGTGCCGACGGCACCGTCGGCACTGGCACTTCGACAGTCACGGTGCTCATGGCGATAGGCTTCTTCTTCTTCGGGAGCTGGCACTGCTGGAGATGTGTGTTGAAGCGCGCAAATTGCGATCTGATGCTCGGGATGCAACATGCGGGTGGCGGCAAAAATTGTCAGCCAGTATCCATCCGGTAATTAAAGCTCATTAAACCTCGATGTTTAGCTGAATAAAACCTTGGATCGCTGAGTTGGATGCACTTTTGTTGGCTCTGACGCAGCAGCAAACTGAGGTCCTAAATCGGAGGTCCGTAAAACCAGGGAGCATGTTATCAAACCATTTTGTTTCTGGTTTTGTTTTGAAGAGCAGGTGGGTTTTCTGATACAAAAAGCTCAGCACAACAGAAAGGGGAACAGCAGGGATAACGCTGCAAGCCCGAGGACTTCTGAAACGAATGCAACTGACTGGCGTGCATGCTTTTGCGTTGAGAGCTCAGATGAGGAGCTCATCGCTTACACATTTACAGTGCAGTACGCAGATGGATGGATGGCTGTCCTTCAAGCTCAAAAGCGCCGTCACCACCCGTTCGTTACAGTTTCTCTGAGCGAGGTCTCCTGTGGTACAAGACATCTCCTATGCGTATCCCTCCTCAAGCAATCAGAACAAAGCACTGGCGGGGAGGAGGGAAAGGATTGTAGACGCACTCGCTTGCTGCAGTGTGTATGGCCAAGGAGGCGCGGTGGTCTTCATCACCAATGGTGCAGCGGGTGAGTTTGAAATCGATTGATTATTCTGGACGGACTTGCCGAACTGATTATTGGGCATGTCGCATGTCGCATGTCGTATCCTTTCAATAGTGCCTAAAAGCCCGCTAAACCAAGGTTTCCATGCAGAGTCTATAACCCGCATTCATTCCTGATCTTTTGATTCAGGACGAGTGTCGCGAACGCCAAGATTCGTGCCCACAGCGCTCGTGACACAGTGTTCGCAGCTCGATACTGTTAATACCTGGAGCTGCGCTCCGGTTGCACCAACGAGAAAACTGCGAATCCCCGCGGTATCATGCCAGATCACACAAGCTCCAGCTCTAATATCCACTGGTTGCTGGGCGTGGGTAAAAAGGCAATGGCCTGGGAAGGGAGCGACTGACGTCAGCCAGGAAGGTCCAAGACCAAAGCCAGTCAGTCGACTGGGGTTCAGATCGACAGCCCATTTGGAGTGGATGGATGGATGGAGGAGGAGGAGTCCGGGCCAAAGAGCACATATTGCGTAGCTGTCCAGCTCTCACCACGGTCTGGTGTTGGGTGTGACGGACGCTGGCGCACGTGAGTGAGTGGGACCCTCGCGAGGGTGACTCACTCGCTCGACCTTTTTCGAGTTGTGTGGCGGAAAAAGAAAAAAAGAATCCCAAGTCATCATCCTGCAAAGCCGTTTGATGATGACTGAGGTTTTGTGACGAAGGTCGCGAGATCTCCAAACAGCCACCTTGACAAGCGATGTCTTGTGCTGAGTGGTGTTGTCGCTGTGGACACTGGTGCGGCTCCTCCTCCTCCCCTCGTGTGGGGTCCTGTTTGCCGTGTTCGTTCGGATGAATGGGGAAACCCCAGGCCTCCTTGGGAGGACTGGCACCACGCATGTTGTTAGGGCTCTCACCTAAACGATTCATCCCCGCATGCATCTGGTTTTCGAGATGGCGTGCAAGTGGTGAGGCGAGGCCAAACCAACGACCGTTGTGTTGGATGCAGAAACTGAACCTGGTAAATCGCTGAGCCATTCCGCCTACTATTACGACGAAGGACAACAGTAGGAGTTGCCAACTGCGTTCAGCAACTATTGACTGGTCCTGAGACTGCGTGTGGAAGTTGAAGCGCACTTTACCACCACCAACACTCAGTCCAGTTTGCGTGTTGAAAAGAGAGAGGGGGCATGTTTTCTGTAGTTGTGCCGGGGGGCGTGTGTCAACATGCTCGCACTGGTCCTTTCTTAGGGTAACTTACATGTAAGCTCGTTTCTGGATGGCTGACCTGACTGGGTGTGACCGCGAGTAAGACCTTGATCAGGTCAGTGTGTTCAAAAGCTGTGTGGCCGAGCCGCTTCAAAAAGCTTTCGAGCCCCAGTTGCTCGGATCGAAGGCCTCGTCGTCGTCATCTTCAGAGCTCTCGGCTTTCTTCTTCTTTTGTTTCTGGTTCTTTGTCGTCTTGAGTTTCTTTCTGTGGTTCTGGACCGCATTCGCCACCGCATGCTCTTCATCACCATTAGCTTTTTGCACGTCGCATTCATATGCAGGTCTAATCGCATATTTGGTCGTAGTACTTGCGCGTGATCGCCAGTACCGGGGTCTTGCCTCCGAGCATGCCCGAATTGTCGTCCGCAGACTTGATCATGCGATTCGAGCAGAACGCCGCACTGTTGCACAGGATCATCCGAGACGCATGCAGTTTCTCTTCGTCGAGCAGTGGGAGGTGGTGCAGCAAACCCGAGCTGTCGCATTGGGCCAGCAGCTCCTGCTCGCAGTTGGTGCACGCGAATCGGCGGCTGTTGTCGACGCGCTGCTCCATCGGGTCGCGCGACACGGACGGTCTTCGACCACCACACGCGTGCTCGTTGCCCGACATCTCGTCACCGGCGTCATGGACTGGCAGCACCTCCGAGCCGTAGAACATGACCACCTACAGGGTCAGCTGCGTGATATTCTCCCCACTTTACCGCCGTCCAGCGTCTTCTCGCGAAAATCCACGGGTTGGGCCACGTAGCGGAATATAAACGTGGCGTATGACACTTCTCGCAGCAAGTCCAAGCTCAGCTACTGGTTCGGATGGTCCACCTTGGCTCGGCTTGCGCAGTCGACCTATCAAGAGAGCTCAGCGACGACGACGACAGGGGTCTGACGCTGAGTCCATCGAGAGCGCTGACGCAGCGAGCAGTAGCGAGATCGAGAACGAAATTGACATCTCAGGTTCGAGTGGCATTGTCGACTATGATAGTGATGCCTTCAATGACAGCGGCGATGTTGTTGATGCCGAGCTGGTGGAGATCTCTCCATCATATACATAGATGTGACCAACGAGGCAGGTTCCTTTGGCCTGTTCATACAAAATTTGGTCAGGTTTTCGTGACGTGGCCAAGTATGTGATCAGACCTGCCTATGACCTGCAAAAAAATCTGCCTTCGTTAGCATTCGCATCGCCACTAATACCATTCACTGCTGCGGCTTCAGGCTCTTCAGCTCCTCGCTTCTTCAAGCCCTTCTTCTTAATGGCTCCAAGCCTCGCGTCGTGCTCCAACCCGCTATCCGGTACCGGTCGACGTACTGCATGGTCTCCAGCTGCTCCACGGCCTCTTTCTCCTTGGTCTCTTCTTTCTGGAGCTCACTGTCCTTCACGCCCTGCTTGCTGCTCCACCTCGACGACGAACTCCTGGAATTGTCCCCCAGTCCTGGATCAGCTGCGTGTCCGCGAGTCCACATTGCGAAAATAGATACCCAAGCAAGTTCTCGGAGTATTTTCAGGATTGCTCCGATCGTCCAAATCGGAAATGGCGCTGGAAGTGTGTGCTGCCGATGCGAGTGACGTCGACAGGAGACGCACGACGCCATCTCAGCCGTCGCCATCAAGTCGTACGAAGGGTGTTAGTGGTCGTAGTAGCGTCGACGGCATTAGTGCAGGCGCCTCGACGACCTCCGCTTCAGGTTGGAACCCACAGCTACCCCAGAAGCCAAACACAGCAGCTCCACTGGGCTTTCGAGCTCGCCTCGAAGGACAGATCGCTGGCGCGAAACGTGTGGTGAAATCAATGACCCCGCCGTCGACTGTTGTCTCCAAGCGAGAGTTCGTGAAGGTCAAGTCTAGAGCTGCAAAGCAACCCCAAGCTCTTCAGCTCGACAGACGAATGGTGCGTGTGTGTGTGGACTGCGCAAATGTACAACGTAGTACTATGTAGTAGAAGGTGTCTTGAAAGACCTACCTTGAACGACTGACTGACTGATTAATTCCTTCTTTGGCTTTGCCACCGTTTGCAGACTATTGACGAAATGAAGGACTGGTACAGGTCCACAGTGCGGCCTGACAAGGAGGAGAGCGGACGAGCGATCCCAATCCCTGGGTTCACTCGACTTCGACGGCTCGGGAAAGGTGCAACCTCTGATTGAATGATGTTGTTGTTCATGGGGATATTGTATTGGCCTTTTGATTTGACTGTGGATGGTCTGTCTGTCTGTCTATCGGTTGGTGGTAGGTGGGTTTGGCGAAGTCTGGGACGTCCGCGCTGAATCCTCAGGACACTGCTACGCGCTCAAGCACATCGCAGTGGGTACGTCAATACCCTAACGGAGCTTACCAAGTTGTAGTGGCTGACTGGTGACTTTGTACTTGATTCATTCTAGCGCACAGTGCCTCGGCTATCAGTGAGATCCGCGTCGGAACCTTGTTGTTTCCTCGCGTTTGCCTCGAAGTGGACGCCAGTTCTCTCCAGCTCGTCACTCCGATCGCAAAGCACAAAACGGTGATCACCACTCGACAACACGAGACAGAGCTAGCCCTGGATTCCGATATCAGCAACACGCCACACATCGATGCTCCGTTCACCGAACTCTTTCGCGTGTTTCAAGAGAACCGCGATTTCTGGCTGCTCTACGAACGCGGAGGACGAACGCTGCACGAGCTGGCGTTCGGCATCCACGGCGAGTTCCACAAAGGCTCGCGCGTGTACAGACTCGAGCACCGCGCGTTGTACCAGCAGATGCGAGCCGACCCAGCGATCGTCCAGGTACATTACTGAATGAAATTGCATGGTGGCAGTGATGAAGTTTCGCTCAATTGGGATGGCTGTAAATGATGATGCAGAGCCTGCTCAAGCAGCTGTTGGAAGCCGTGAAGATGCTTTCAGAGCGCCAGATCGTTCATGCAGACATCAAACCCGACAACATCCTGCTTCAATGGCGAGGGCGAGTGCTGCCACCACCAACCAGCAGCAATCAAACCCCCAACGTGAAAGAACAGCAGCAAGCACCATCTCGAACTATAGGTCTCTGCGTCCAGCTGATCGATTTCGGCTCGGCGTTCACGACCGAAAGGAATCGCTACCCTCCTGCTACTCAAAGTAGCAAAACTAGTGGTGGAGGTGGTGGTACTCCAGAGTACGTGCCACCCGAAGCCCTCGTGCCATCCGCCCCACCTTCACCATTGCGTCCTCAGTCCTCTTCATCATTGAAACCTACCTCCACCACCACCATCGTGGACTCATCCGAGAGCCTCTTGATCCAGTCGACAAACTCGCACTCTTCGTCGTTCGACATGTGGTCTGTCGGTGCGGTGTTCCTCGAGCTGCTCAGTGGGTTCCCATTGTGGTTCGGGTATCGCTCTCGCATTGAGCTCCAGGGCAAAGAATACTGGGTCAACAACGGCGGGCTCTTCACGACCAAGTACCGCGACCCGGCGAGGATCCAGCAACGCCAGCTGCAAGTCGTCGAGGACATTGAGCGCTCTCTACAGAGCTTTCACGCGGGCATGGTGCACGACTGGCCCAAGCAGATAGTAGACTTGGCATTGGACCTACTGCGTCAATTGCTGGACCCGAGCCCAAAGACTAGGGTGACACCGGACGCTGCGCTCTTGCATCCGTTTTTTGACGTGACCTAGCGTCACGAGGTTGGAATTCGAAGAACCTAGGCGAAAGTGGTGTGTACTCCGACCTCTGGTGATTGTGTTACAGCTACATACTACTCAGCTACTCTCCTCCAGGCTCTCAGGCGAGTCATATAGTCGATGGAGTCGGCAATCTCTGAACGGTTCTGCTCAAAGGCGAACGCTATCGCATCCAACAGCTCTTCTATCGGGATACTCGGCACTACCTCCACAATCTTCCCCACAACTGCGATGGAGCCTTTGGCGACTGCCTGTTTCAGGAAACTCACTGGCTCGCGGTCCTGATTTGCACACAAGTGCTCGATGATGCGTCGGTTGTCCACCAAGACGTCAGCTTCCAGCACCGCATACGCAGACTCTCCTGCTAGGAGGCTACTGTGGAGAAGCTTGAACAGCTCCAGTTTGTTGTGTGTTGCCACTTTTGTGAGTGGGACCATGAGATCGCCTTCGGAACGGTGCTCCAAGAGAAACTTCACGACGGGAAGATGACCAAACCTGGCGGCCATGAGCAGCGCAGCATCTATGCAGCCTTCCGTGCGGCTGCCATGCAGGAACTCGACGACACCCAGATGCCCGTTTTGCGAGGCAAAGTTCATCGCCATGGCTGTGCAGCCCTCGGTGCGGTTGTCATGCAAATACCTGACGACATCCAGGTGTCCATTCCTCGCAACAAAGTCCATCGCGTCTGTTGAGCAGTGCCCAGCGCCACTTTCGTGGAAGAACGTCACGATGTCTAGGTAGCCGCTCTTAGCTACTCAATCCATCACCTCGGGCGAACGGGGTATACCGTACGTTTGCAGGAGCTCGATGCGCTCTAAATCACCCTTAGCAGCTGCATCACACATCGCTCGGTCAGTTGAAACACCCGGAATGCTTTTGTCGAGAAGGTATTTTAAGATATCGAGATGCCCATGCGCAGTTGCGGCGTCGGTCACGTCCACTGCAGAAAACTTGACCCCGTTCTCGACGAAGAACTCCACCATCTCCAGATGTCCATGCCTCGCGGCAGAGGCGATGGCATATCCACTTGAGCCTTTCATTCAATCGTCGGTGAGGACGACGAGCTTCACGACGTCCAGGTAGCCTTTGTCGACAGCGTGCTTGAACGCGGCATGTCTACAGCGTCTCGCGTTGTGTTCGTACAAATACTTTAGCACGTGGAGATGTCCTCTTTTCGCCGCTTCATCCACTGTGCTCTGCGTTATCGAGGGCTTGTGCTCGTAGATCCATCGGACGACGTCGAGGTTCCCCCTCTGCGTATTGTACATCACGTCCTTCAACTCGAACCGACAGGTTCCTTCGAAGGACAGACGCGCGTAAAGCCAGTCGAGAACGTGGAAATCTGGATCGGGACGCCGCAGAGCGGTGCGCATCAGATGGGGTTCCCAGCGCCAGTCTTCACCATCGCCCGCTTTCAGCTCTTCCACGCATTTGAGCACCTCCACGCGGCTGAACAACACTACATAGCGCATGGCTTTTGCACAACTGAGCTTCGAATCGTTTCGGTAGGCCGGATCATCCCTGCCAAGTTTGTACAGGAGCTTGAACATCTCTGTGTTGTTGGCTGCGATCGCGAGGTGCAGGAGCACTCCATCTTGCGTGAGGTCGCCAATGCGATCTTCTCGGGGAAGAGCGATATGCTTGCTCTCTTGATAGAAGTTCATTACAGCAAACGGGTATCCGGACATGAAGCCTGTGATGAAACCCCAGAGCGTCCGGTTGCCCAGCGCGAGGACGCCAGCGTAGAGGGCAACAGCATCGCCGGTTATGTGCAGTGCTGTGGGGGCTGCTCACGGGTCTTCCTCGTCGTCTTCCTCGTCGTCTTCCCCACGCGAATCCATCAGCACCAAGCAGTGAGACCCAAGGTGCAGACGTGCGATCCAGCACGCTGGAGCTGGCAAAGGCGCAAATGAATGCACGGGCGGGCGATAGTACAGCCATCTTCCATTCTCAATGGCGTGGTCAGACGCAGACCACAAGAATTGACGATCAAAACCCATCGATTTAACTTTGGGTATTATAACTTGTGAGTGCGGGTCAACAGGTGTCAAAAATCATGACTCGCATGAATAAATCACGACACCGTGATGGTCTGAAAGGGAATCACGACAGAGTGATGGTTCTGAAATGAAGAACCATGACATGATGATTGATTGGTTTGTGATAAATCATGACAGAGTGAATGTATTGTCCATCTCTCTGTCATGATTTTCCTCATGGAACAAAAAATCACTTCTCATTCAACGTTCTACGTCAACAGTTTTCTCGTGGATCGGGGGCGACAACACGCGGGGGATGATGGCAGCAAGGCTTTTCTCTGGACGCCCTGCACACTCATACGTGAACAAGTTGTGAGAAGAAGAAAATCTGCCGCGCTGACTGACCGAGCAGCCACAGCGTAACCTAGAACAGGAGTGACAAGACTAACGCCGCTGTTCACCTCCGCGCACGTACGATGAGCACTGAGAAGCCCCGCCGCCCGCCACCTCCTGCTTTGCCCGAGTCGCTCTCTCTGGAGGTCGACGGCAAATGCGTCGTCAAGTACGTCGAGTTCAAGTCGGCAAGCCACACGCCGCAGCAGCCGACGATCGTGTTCATCCACGGCTCCCCCGGCACGTTCAAGGACTTTCGCTACTTGATGCCATTGCTGCAGAAGGACGCGCGCGTGATCGGCATCAACTTGCCTGGCTTTGGCGGCTCCGAGGTGCTCGATGTGAAGAACTACTACGAGCACATCAGCGCGTTGGGGGAAGCGACGATTGCGTACGAAGCGCTCGCGCAGATCTGCAAGGGCGAAGAGAACGTGTTCCTCGTCGGTCACTCGTTTGGAGGTCACACTACGCTCAACCTCGTTGCGATGAACACCGAGAAGGCGCAGCTGGGCTTGCGCGGCATCGGGCTCTTGGCGTCTGCAGGCTACCGTCCACACAAAGCCATGTGGCCCGTGACGAGCGCAGTGCTGGCAAACATCGTGAGCTACGAGATCCCAGTGGTGTCTTCTCTCACCGAGTTGCTGATCCGCTCGGTCTACACAAACGTAGTAGGCTTCCCCAACAATGAGCCAACGAGTCACTACGTGAGCGGTTTGATTCGCGCCCACTCGACTAGTTTCGACCTCGTGAACACGCACGTGACGCAAGCGGCGCAGGTTCCATGCTTCATGGCGTGGGCCAAGGACGACAGGCACATTGAAGAAGAGATCTTCTTGCACATGAGTGAGCAGTGCCACCCGGGCCCGCGCTTTGCGTTCGACAAGGGTGGCCACAACATCCAGAAGTCGAAAGCTGACTTTCTCGCGACGGAGCTCACGAAATGGATGGACGAGCTGCTGCTAGCTCAAAGTAGTTAGGAGTGAGTGACGAGTGATTTACCCAGGAAGAGCAAGGATCGTAAACCCCGTTGTGTCAACGTAATGGGTCGAGAAGGAATGGAAACGTGTTAGTAGGGCGTGGTTAAATCCATGATCCCTCTTACATTACAGCTCAAGAGACCTGACACTAATAGCAAAGACGACACACCTCGTCTCTTCAAGATGCTGTTGCGAATATGATCGCTGTTCATGCAAATTAGGACAAGGCGAATATTATATCTAAGCCAGGCATGCATGCATACGTCACTTCATAGCTTGGCTTCGTATGCACCAAGTTGCGTGATTGGCAACTCATGCGCAGCAAAGCTCACTGATCCACTTTGTAATCTCGACCGCGAGCACATCTGCTTGGGTCTTCTGGATGTTGTGGCCTCCTCTCTCGAACGCAAAGCGTGGCCCTGGATGGCAGTTTTGACTGAGCTTCTGTGACACCTCGTCGCTGAGGTGCATGTCGTTCTTCGCCCACGCCACGAACGCTGGGATGTGGGCGATTTGCTGCAGGTGGTCCTTCACAACGTCGAAATCCGTCGCGGCGCTGCGAACCATGCCCGACGCGTAGTGGTACGTCGGCGCCGTGTCGGGGAACTTGAGCAGCTTGGTGTACACCAAGCGCGCCATGTAGCTTGAGACTGGCGAGATGATTGGCAACTCGGACTGGATCAGCGTCCCCAGCACAGCGCTCCCAATCGGCCACATGGACTCGGGGATCCGGTGACCCACCGACGCCAGTAACACGAACCCGCGGACCTTCAGCTTCGGGTCGCTCACGTTGAACGCAGTCAAGTTGATCGTCGTGTGGCCACCGAACGAGTGCCCGACCAGGAACACATTCTCTTCGTCTTCGCACAGCCGCGCAAGCGCTTCGTGAGCTAGCTTCGCGCCGCCGAGAGGAACCACGTGCTCGTAGTAGTTCTCTTCAGCGATCACCTCGGATTCGCCAAATCCAGGGAGCGTGATGCCGATGATGCGCGCGTCCTCTTGAAACAATGGCACCAGGTACCGGAAGTCGTTGTAGGTGCCTGGCGAGCCATGGATGAGCACGATCGTCGGTGCCTGGGGCGTGTGGCTTGCCGGTGTGATGTCGATGTACTTGATAATCGCTCTGCCGTCGAGCTCCAGCGAGAGCGGCTCGGGCAGTTGAGGTGGCTGCGGTCGACTGCTCTGAGAAGTGCTCATTGATGATGATGAAAATGGACTGGGTACTTGTGGTAGGTTGGACGCAGATTGCACACTGAGGGCTGAGCTCTTCGATGGCGATAGTGAATCCCCCAGAGGCGACCTTCGCAGCGCTTGTCGAGAGGTGATGTCACGGAAGGAACCCGTGCGATCCATCCAATCTCAATATAGAAAACCTTCGCTTCAGTTTTCAGGTATGAGGATCCATCATCAAGTTGACAAATCACGATCAACACTCCGGAAACCCTCTCAAATACGATACTTTGTAGCCATGTCCATTTTGGAAGACAACTGTGTGCTTCGCTGTCAAACCAAAGATCTCAGAGAGCGTTCGATGCATTTGCTGAGCCAAGCACCAGTTCACTGACTGGTGGTGCTCGATGCAAAAGTGGACAGGCGTGCGAAACGCAGCTACAGAACTCCGTGTCTGGTTACTCCTACCGGCACAGTAGGATGAGAGCCGCTGGCACTCGTCTTCGTCGTTAGTCGCTTGCGCGAGAGGCGTGCTCCAACACAAATCAGCGGGTGACTACTATGAGAGCGTGGTCGTATGCGATAAGCATTGAGCATTGCGGCAGGCGGTGCACAGACGGAAATATGTGACGATTGCTTCAGGTTCGCTGCGTGAGTTCATCAACTCAATGACCACTGGAGCACCTCCTCCAATGAGGTCATTGCCGCGTCTACGCGTGTGTGTCATCTTTGAAAGTCTCTCAGCATAAGATTGCCGTGACCTACTATTTACTAATAGCGAGTCGCCCCAGCTCGATCACGGCGATCTCGCAAAGCAAGCACACAAGTTGCTCTGGCCCATTGCAAACAGACAAAAAACGATCGGTTCTTTCCTGATTTTGTAAAATTAATTTAGTTTAAATACTGTAAAACATTTGTTGGTACGGACGAAATGTTGGTTCGGACAGACCTGTCAGCCAATAACAGTCAAGCAGGGAGGGGCTGGCAAAAAACATTTGTTGATACGGACAGTACCATTTGAGTTGGTACGTGTGCCAGATACAAAGGTACACAAGAAAGCTAATTAGTGAAGCAGCGAGTGGCCAGGCAGAAAGACATTCGCATGACGCGAGGAAGA
>JAASGK010000468.1:0-23449 GCA_023334195.1 Globisporangium emineosum
AGAACTCGTTTGTCGTGTGGTACTTGCTCTACATTGTTGAGTTGGGGCTGGTGAAAGAAGCGAGTTTCAAGTCTTTCCAGCGCGGCCACACGAAGAATGCTTGCGACCGGGGATTGGCAGTGTGAAGAAGCACGTGCCCAAACTGTCGTGCAGGAACGTGGAGAGCCTCGTCCAGACCGTTGACAATGTGGCGACTACAAGCAACGCAATCAGCCTCGAGGAGTGTGTCAAACCGTTTTGGAACTTCAAAGACTTTCTAGAAGCTCGCTACAAGAGGGTCCAATGCATTCAGAGGTGCCAGATGTTTCGCATGGTCAAGGACAAGCGTGGACAGGTGGAACGGCGACGACTGTTAAGCTCCGAGCCAACTTGGCTTAATTTGAAGCATCAACCTCTCCAGAATTCGACCATCGCAAACTTTGCCTCTTCGTAGAAGCAGCTGAAAAGGACAAAAGACCCACCGCCGAATCCGGAGAAAATGTACGACATCAACAAAAAGGTGCTTCCGTTTGTACCAGCGCAATTTACGAACGACCCGATGTACCAAAAACCAACCGCCGAAACGAAAGCAGAGGCACTTGAAATCAAGCGTACGCGTCGCCAAAGGACGACTGCAAAGGTGAGCAAGAAGAGAAAGAAGAAAGACAGCGACGATGAGGATGAAGAAGAGAAACAAGCCGTCGTGTAGCTGAGTCGTATTGATTGAGATCCTGAGAGATTTTGAGTTAGTGATACATCGGATTAGGTGGCAACATTTTTAATGATACTTTGGGTCACTACAAAGTGTTCACAAATTATGGAATCTCGGCTTTGGGTTGTAATTTAGCCGTCTTCCAGCTCAATGCTAAGCCTGAAAATAGGAGATCTGTGTCTTTTGAACCAGAATCATGAAAAAGTTTTTTTTTCACTTTCGGAAATAACCGATGTGTCGTCCATAACTTTTTAAAAAAATTCGAATTTCCTGCGCTTGATAGGTCAAATTGAAGCCAAGATCCCCTAGTTTAGCGTGGTGTACTTCATTGAATAACGTTATTTCTTTGAATAATATTTTTTAAATATTATTGAATTAAAATGATAATATAATGGTAGATGTTATTCATTTAAAATGATATCATATAACACAGGATTTTTGAGGGCAAAAAACGTCGACGTCAACATATCGAGCCACTGTGATGACATCGATGCCGCGAATCACTCAATCACTCGCAAGCCCACTGTTCAGTGGCTGCTGCTGTGGCTCCGTCCGTCATTCTCCGTTTCTCCTCCTCCTCCGCATCACCAGTCGAGCGTTTAAGTGTTTAACATGGCGACCCAAGCAGAAGAAGAGAAGGCACCGCTCGTCGCGGCCGCCGCCGCCAGCAAGGCCGACGACGCGAAGCTCTTCGTGTACACGCCGCCACAGTTCTTCGGCGCGGACTCGCGCGTGCCCAAGTGGCTCCAGGCGTACATCTCGGACCTCTACATCTTCATCACGATCCACTACAACTTCTGGGTGCTGCCGTTCCTCATCGCGTTCTACATGCTGTACCAGCGCGGGTACGGCCTCGTAGTCGTCGCGATCCTCGCGCTATATGCACCGTCGTTCCTGAGCGGTGTCGAGAAGACCGCGCAGGGGGGAGCGTGGGACTTTGTGCGCATGTCGCGCTACTGGCTGCTGAACGCCAATGCGGTGGGCATCAAGATCTTCCGCGAGCAGGACCTCGACGCCACGAAGCGCTACATCTTTGGCTTCCACCCGCACGGGATCATCATCCTGTCGCGCATCGCCACGTACGGCGGCACGTGGGAGGCCGTATTCCCAAAGACCATCACCCGAGGTGCGTAAATTGCTTTGCATCATGTATCAAAACTGCGCGTACTGAGCCTTGGTAACTAACCGCTTACTGTCTGATTTGCCTCTTGTAGCGCTCGGGGCGTCCAGTATCTTTGGCGTCCCGCTCGCGCGTGAGCTCTGCTTGTGGTACGTGATGCACATCTTGTAATTGACACCCTGGCTGTTCACAGAGTAGTTCAAATACTAACCAATCGCTTTGTATGTGCGCTTCGCATTTCGAACAGGCTGGGCGTCGTGGACGCGTCCCGCTCGACGGCCGACAAGGTGCTCAAGAAGGACTACAGCATCTGCGTGTATCCGGGCGGCGTGCCGGAGATCTTCCTCGTGGACCCAAAGTCCAAGGAGACCACGATCGTGCTCAAGGAGCGCCTGGGTTTCGTGAAGCTCGCGATCCGCCACGGCGCCGAGCTCGTCCCGACGTTCGTGTTCGGCGAGAAGTGGTTCTTCAACGTGTGGAACCCGCCCAAGAGCGTTATCTCGTTCTTCCGCAAGGTGCTCAAGATCCCAATCATCGTATTCTGGGGCCGCTTCATGTGGATGCCCAAGCGCCTGCCGGAGGGCAAGACGTTCGGCGTGGTGTACGGTAAGCCGATCGCCACGGTCCAGAAGGACGAGCCGACCGAGGCCGACATCCGCGCGGTGCACGCGCTCTACGTGGCCGAGATCGAGCGCATCTTTGAGCAATACAAGGCCAAGTACGGCTACGACGCCGACGAGAAGCTCGTGATTACTTAGAGAGTGACGTGCGTTGACCTACAGTTAGCGGCAACAGTTCAACACTTCATAACCTGAAAATTGACCGAAATGTTGTTTCAAGAAAATGCGTGCTTCTGAAATTTTAGGAAAAACGAATAGCTCAGGTTTTTCAGCCTCCAGGGGCAAGGGACGTTCGTTGCTGACTTAGCAGCTTGGCTTGACTGGGATCGTCGGAGCTGGAGCCTGAGTGGTTGGAGCTGTGGCTTTGGTCGTCGGAGCTGGGGCCGGGGCCGGAGTGCTGGCGCCTGGCGCCGTGTACCCAATGAGCGTGATCGGCAGGGTCGGGTCGCAGAGCGCAAACGTAGTGGTGGGCTTGGCGGTGGCGCAGTCGATCTGCTTGGACGGACCGGCGCTCGTGATCGCCGCGGGCTTTTCGTAGCATGAGCGAATGGCCGAGAGCTGGTTCTTGCCGTCGACACCGGAGCAGAACACCTGCACTTTGCTCGAATAGAGCGCTTCGATCGCCGCGAGCGATGGGATCTCGGGCTTTAGCAGCGCGGCCCACTTGCCGATCTGGGCCGTTGCCTTCTCCACGAGCGCCGCGGTCTTGAGTGTCGCCTGGAAGTACGTCACGGCCGCCGTGGCATAGTCGTCGCCGTTCGCAGCGTAGCAGATGCCGTGTTTCTGAAACTCGTGGTTGTAGATCTCGCAGAGCGAGTCGTACTCGTTCGACTGCGTCGGGTCGACCCACTTGGTCTTCATTTCGTCGAGCAGCGCCGCGTGGGTCTTGGAAAAGTCCGCGGCGTGGAACGGGCGGTTCACGATCGCGTCGCTCACGTTGCAGCAGCCGGCGTAGCCGTCGTCGTAGTTTGGCCAGAGGCCGTGGATCGTGATCTCGCTCTTGACGACCTCGGGCTTGCAGCTCACGCCGTTCGGGTACGGGAGCACGTTCTGGTGCGAGATGGTCGAGTCCACGCCCTTAAGCAAGTCGCGGCAGAACTGCGGCGCAAAGAGCTGCTCCATGACGAGGTAGTCAAAGTCGCCGGGGCGCTGCTTCTTCGCGAGGCACGCCGGGGCATTCGTGAGGCACGTCGGCGCGGCCTTCGAGTTGACGCAAATGTCCACGCACTGCTGCTTGGACGGGCTCGGGAGCCAGCCGCCGAGGTAGTCGGTGGCTTCCACGGGGTTCTTAGCGACCAGGAGGGCTGCAGCGAAGAGCGCCACGAGAGACGCTGGCTTGGCAAACATGGCGAGCAGGAAGACGGGAGACCTGAGCGGAGCTTGGGGATCTGAGCGGAGCAACGCAGATTGGGAATTGAGGTGAGTGGGGCTGACTCGCTTCCGATGAAAGTGGAGGGACTGGGGCTGGGTTGAGTTTGTGAGAGATTGGGTACGTGCTCACTGGTCAAGGAGATTCGTTTCTCGTAAGGTCCCGACTCTGGGCTGACTGCGAAGCGCGCTCACATCCCCCCAAAGGTGACAGCTTCCGGCTCGTCGCTGCCTCGTCGTGAGTGCCCAGAAGCGGTGCAGGCTTGCTCATTATCCTATTGTCATAGGAAGTTGTTGGGGCGATAGCGGTTTGAACTGTGAACTGTGAAGTTCACGAGGTGTGAATGACAGTGAGTTGCATTCATTGACATAATTCGAGATTCACCTCCCTTTAATCCTCTCCAAATCAATATTTGGGCTGTTGTTTCATCTAAATTGTTTCCACAGTCCTTTAGATTCTCCTATAGAATAAAGATAGAAAATCAACCCAATACACTTGCATAATCAATACCCTCCCTTTAGAAGTCATAATTTTGTTCAGCGTACTGAGTTGAGGCGGTTTGTTGGAAGCAACTCTGTTTTCGTCGCACTTTGATTTTTGGCTGCGAAAATTCGAATGAAGGATCAACTTTTCGTCACTTTTTCATGAATGCACTCATCTCAGTCGCCGAGTGCGATGTGATGACCCCCAAGACCCCCAAGACCCCCAGTTCGAAGGCAGCCTCCACCATGTCTGCATGCGCGCTCCAGTCAGAAGACGTGCGTCCCATCGGAGCAAGCGGCCTCGTCGCTCAAATTCCGACACTTGTGAGTAGTGTACCGGGTAGCTCGTCACACTACCAAGATGATGAAACGAGTAACTACGAGAGCGCAGCACCCTCCAAGGCCTCGTCTACGTCTGCCTCCACAATTCGTATTCAGCCCGCCCGCGGAACTCAATTATTTCATAAGGATTCGGCAACGTTTGTATTTGCGAAGCGAGCCTGGGTTGGGCTTGCCCTTCGCCTCCTCCCATCCAGTGTGAGTTGGCCTGTTGGCATTTTGACTTTGGAACACCCAGCAACATTGGACAAGCAATGTACAGTCATGCAACAAGCACAGGTTTGTGGATGGAAAATGCCACGAACCTGCCATACAGCCAGCCAGCCCACTCACTGGTAAAACTCTGTTATCCACTTACCCAACCGGGACTTGGTGAACAAATACCAACCAGCATCACTCTCTCTCATGATGATGAGCCGTCAGCTCCTTGCGGACATTTCGAATAAACTAAATGTTGCGTCTGCGTGAAAAGATCAGTCAATATGGAATCTTAAATCCGAAATCACCAACAAATAAAACCATTTTTTACTCATTATACAGAGTAAAGCCGCTCAACAAATTAAATACGCAAAACTCGGCTGCATATTTTACAACAAACAGCAGATTCGAGCAGCCGGTGTTGTCATCATCCTTCACCTTTCCGTATGTATCCTGAAAGAGGTTTTACCAACTTCAACAGCTTTTAAGTTCCTTCAATAAATCGAGTATCTAGCAGTCCAATTCGTATTTAAATTGAAAGTACTTAGATGAAGAAATACTGTACCTCTCCAGAGTGTCATCATCTCGTTTCCAGCGACGACGCGCAATCGCCATTCCTGAAGTGATCATCAAGTTCGCTGCCGTACGTGCTACCAGATCCATGGCTCCGCACGAAGAGAAGCAGGCGCTGGCTGCGGCCGCAGACGCCACGTCGCCCGCGCAAGAGCTCAAGAGCGGCAGCAACAGCGACGATGAGCTCTTCGAGTACACGCCGCCGCCGTACTTTGGCGCACAGAGCCGCGTGCCCAAGTGGCTGCAGGCGTGGGTCGCGGACGCGTTCATGTTCGTCGTGTACCACTACAACCTCTGGGCGGTGCCCGTGCTGGCGTTCTTCGTCTACTTGTACCAGTCGGGCCACGGGATCATCGCCATGGCGCTCGTCGCGATCTACATCCCGCGCTTCCTCGACGGCTCGGAGCGCACGGCAAACGGCCGCCCGTGGCAGTGGCTCTGGGACACGCCCATCTGGCGCCTCTGCTCCGAGTCCATGGGGTGCGTACGCTATGTATACTATCTATCGTTTGCTGCTGGTGGCACGATGGCAGATTGAATAATAGACTGATGCCGTTTCGCTGTGTGTATGTAGCCTCACGATCCTGCGCGAGCAGAAGCTGGACCCCGCCAAGCAGTACATCTTCGGCTTCCACCCGCACGGCATCCTCATCCTCTCGCGCATCGCCACGTACGGCGGCAACTGGGAAAAGATGTTCCCAGACATCGCGGCTCGACGTACGTACCCCCAGTCATCCACCCGGCTTTCGAGGTATCTGTGTGGCCGTAGACTATTGCTGTTGGCTCTAATAGCTGTGTTCTCTGTTTAATGCACTGGTATCTGTGTAGTGCTCGGTGCGACGGCGGTGTTCTACGTGCCTCTGGCTCGCGAGATCTGCTTGTGGTACGAAGATCAGCTACCGTATAACAGTTCTTTTAGCTGCTGTCTAAATACTAAACTCCTGTATTTCTTGGTTTGTTAACTATTAGGCTGAATGCGGTGGACGCGTCGCGCTCGACCGCGGAGAAAGTGTTGAAATCCGGCAAGAGCGTCATGGTGTACCCGGGCGGCATCCCCGAGATTTTCCTGACCGAGCCCGACTCGAAAGAGGTAGGTTACCCAATACAGTCTTTCATGATGGATGGTCGATGGCTTGTATCATGAATCCTGACAATCTTTCTCTCTATATCTCTTATATCTTTGTGCCACACTGCAGAACAAGGTGATGCTCAATAAGCGCCTTGGATTCGTGAAGCTCGCGATCCGCCACGGCGCCGAGCTGGTGCCAGTGTTCACCTTCGGAGAGAAATGGCTCTTCAAGTACGTTTGTCGTGGTTTTATGCAATCAATTAACTCTCTGCATAAATTCTGAGAAACTGACCAAGTTCTTCTGATTTCCACGCTTAGTGTCTGGACACCTTCGGAGAACGTCGTGGCGCTCGTGCGCAAGGTACTCAAGATTCCAATCATTCTCTTCTGGGGACGCTTCCTGTGGTTGCCAAAGAGCCTCCCGAAGGAAAAGGCGTTCGGCGTTGTCTACGGCAAGCCGATCCCAACATCCAAGACTGCGGAACCGAGCGACGAGGAGGTCCAGGCTGTCCACGCGCTCTACGTCGCCGAGATCGAGCGCCTGTTTGAGCAATACAAGGGCAGATTCGGATACGACGCGGACGAGAAGCTTGTGGTCTTGTAAATGAAGTTTGAGGATGAAGGCGATGATGAGAGAGGTATGAGTGTCTAATCGGGAAGGTCTGTAAGTATCGCATTATAGAGATCCCGTGTGACGTTTGTTTGCCATCTTTCTCACATCCAAGCTGTCAAGTGTGAGGTCTCACTGCGCTGGGAAGATTTGGGGTGTGACTGTGATAACATTTCTCTTGCAGGGAAGATGACCTCGTCACATCACTTTACCAGAGAAGCACGGAACGACTACTACATGCCAAGAGACTTGGTCATCCCTGTAAAGGTGAAGACGAGTCAATATATAGTATTGATTGGTGGTCGATTGATATGACAGCGAGCAAGACTCGCAAGCTTGTATACATTCGTTCTCTTTGCAGGCAGCAGAGAAAATCAAGTCAAGCGTTTGGTGAGAGGGGTTCGGTTCTTGGCCTTCAAGACGTCGAAGCGAGGACGATGGTCGATGCTGTAGCTAGCCAACCTTCGCTGCCAACACTGTAGCTCGTCTGCTCACTACTCATTCGACAATTTTCAGTCCCCTGGACACTTCACACCAACAACAGCAGCAGGCAAGCTAAAGGGGAATTTTAGTGCACCAACTCTCAGTACCCTCGACATGCAGAAGACTCTTTTGGTGTTCGCGGCGCTCTGCCTCGTGCTGGCGTTTCTCCAGTTTGAGCAAGTTGACGCGCATCGAAGCCGCCAGGGTCATCATGGGAAAGTTAAACACCAGCTTCACAAGCATCACTCGAAGCCCCACGGCAAACCGCATGGTGGTCGCCGCTTGAGCAGCGAGAGCTACTCGTACGGTGATGGTGATGACCGTGAGGATGACTACGGCCACCACCACAAGAAGATGAAAAAGCATGGCTACGACAACAAAGACTATGGCTATGGTTACAATGACTACGACTATGGATACGGCTACAATGACTACGGCAAGGGATACGACAACTACGGCTACGACAAGGACTACGGATACGGAAGTGGCTACGGCTATGACTACGGCAAGAGTTATGGCTACGACTATGGCTACTCCCCAAACTACTACAGCTACAGCTACTCGCCATACTCGTATCCTGGATACTACAACAACTACCAGTACCCAGAGGCGATGACGGCGGCGGGAAGCGGTTCGGTCAACTCGGCTTCAGGATTTGCGTCCCCACGCGAGCAAGCCGTGGTGCCGAATGGAGCGACGAACGGCAGCGGTGCTGCTCCAGCTCCGACCCCTGCGACCGAAGCTGCTGTCAGTGCAACTAGCGCTCCAGCCAAGAAAGTGTTTGGACCTGCTCCTGCTCCTGTTGCCAAGTAAGTGAGCGCTCGCGAGTCTCTCTGGAATGTCTGTGAGTATGTGTGAAATAGCCAAAGTCCTCGTAGGATCGTGCGTCAGTAGCGTTGGAAGATGGAAGAATGAACAAGTGTCGACGTGTTGAATCGTGCAAAAAATGAAAATTGTGAGAATCTGAAGTCCTCAAACCTGAGTTTCTTTGTGTTCCGACCTACTTTGTATGGTGATCGAGGAGGACGAGATGACGACAGTGCCTCAAATGTGGCGAGTTTGCACTCGCGAGGACTCCTCCACATTCGTCGTCGTCACTTGAGCCCGTCCACGCGCGCTCGCGAAGCTTCAAGGTAGGTGTTGCTAAGAGAACGTTGCTGCTCTTGAACCAGTGATGCCGTTGTACCCACGGTTCTTGTCAGTAAGTACGAGAACGGCATGAGCTCATCTGTGTTCTTCCCGAGACTCGCCACCAACGGAATTCTGGCGACAAGCTGCAAGCCATCGCTGGCATGCTCCTGACGTTGTCGTTTGACAGTTGCTTCCTCGCTCGAAAACACCAGATTAGACGCGCGCTACTTTGGATTATTATTTGCGTCTAAATTTGACGGATTAAAAACGCTAACCGTTTACAGAATTTAGATACTGCTTTTACATAAAAGCGTGATGGTTTTTGCACCGGTTGTAAAGACCGGCTAATCGTTTTGAACCGGTAATTAGTACTCGTACGAATTTTTGCGTTATCACCGCAATAATAGTGTCCCAACAACAGCAAAGCGAATGTCAAAAGTGCCAAAATGACCCCATTAGACGGCGCAGCCCCAGCTCCAGTGCTCCGCCTGTGCGATGTGAGCGGTGCTGCTCCTAATGCTCCAGCTCCAGCGCCGCCAACTATAGCCTTATGCGCTGCTGCAAGTGCCCAGCCTGATGCTGCTGTGCCACCCAAGTTCTGTCCGTCGCAGTCGACAGCGTACGTCTCGATGCTCCCATTCGCGTACACGAACAACGACGTCGCGCAGCTCTTCGCGCCGTTCGGCAAGCTCGCGCGCGTGACTGTTTTGCGGGACAAGCAGACCCGACAGAGCCGCGGTGTCGCGTTCGTGCAGTTCGCCAAGCCTGAGGACTGCGTGCGCGCGGTGAGCAAGATGCACAACACGCTGCTCGAGGGCATGACGCTCGCGGTCTCGCTCAGTCGCGACAACGGCCGCTCGCAGGAGTTCATCAAGAAGCGCACGTACGCGCAGATCAAGCGCTGCTTTGAGTGCGGCGAGCACGGCCACTTTTCGTACGACTGTCCGCGCAACGTGCTCGGCGCGCGCGACAAGCCAATCGCGAGCCGCAAGCTCAAGAAGAAGAAGAAGAAGTTCGACCCGAACGAGCGCGTGCATTACTTTAACGACGAGGGCGCCACGAATCTGCTGTACGTATTTGTATATCTATGTGTAGCTATTGGGCTATGTGAGCGTGAGCTGTACGCTAACGGATGGCTTATTGGCTCTTGCTGGTATGTATTACCATAGAGCCCCGGCGAATGACTCGGAGATGGACGTGTCGATCTCGTTGTTGGCGTACCCGCCGCCAGCAGCAGCGATCCCGCACGACAGCGGCAGTGGGGACACTGGCACTGCACCGAAAGCCAAGGGCCGGCGCATGCGAAAGGCGGCGTCATACTTTAGTGACGAGGATGCCAGCGACGATGACGAATAGAGAGCGATACTGTACGAAAGGACACGCGGGGATGTTTTTGTCATGCATCTAATAAATTATTGTGCTTTTTTTGTTATCTTGTGTGTTTCTGTCTTTTTCTTTCTTTCGGGGTCTAAATGATCCATATGTGCTCTGCTTGGCTGCGGTCTGACTATCTCCGAGTGCGTTGATTGATCTATGAGGTCCTGAGGGCCGAGGGAGGCTCGGCTCTTATTTTCGCTGGCGCTTTGGCGCGCGATTGTTGCCCTGCTTGTTGCCTTGCTTGTTGCCGCCGCGCATGAGCCCCGTGTACTTGATCATGCGGTCCGTCATCTCCTCAGCAGACACTTCATCACGCAGTTCCTTCTCTTCCGACGCCGCAAAGCGCTGCTGGCGGGAGACCTCTCGGTATTCATCCTGTGAGCAAAAGATTGACGGGAAAAGCAAGTAACGACGTGAGTGAGCGTCACTCCTGCAATACCGTTGAGCATCGCGCACAACTGTGATGCAATACATTACAGCGTAACGTACCTCGACGCCTTTGTTGAATCCACCGAATGACCGACGCCCAAAGATCAGCGGTAAGGACGGATCCGGCACGTCCTGCACACAAACGATCGCGCCACTGAATCACAAGAGAATAACCACACTTTCACATTAACACCCCCATTTACAATCGAGCATGCGCATGACGGGGCACCAAGCCAAGCGTAACCCATGCAGGGCAGATAGACACCAACCTGTTGCTGCCATCGCGGTCGTCTTCGGGGCTCTCGTCGATGACCCACGCGTCCTGCTTCTTGCGCTCCTGCGCCGCGGTCTGCTTGCGCACCTCTGCCTGCTTCTTGCGTTGCATGAACTGTAGTACGTAGACACAACCAACAGTCAGTCCCTGTCGTTATGCATATATCGTCGGTCTATCTGAATGCTTGTGCATAACGCAACGAGCTTCAAATGCTTAAACGCTTAGCTGGATGCACCTTCATGGCGAGCGTCTTCTGCGAGAGCGCCGACTTGGACGTCGGGCGCGCTTCATTGCCGGTGGTCGACGCAGCAGCAGTTGCACCGGAAGCAGGAGCAGCTTTCGGTGCTACTGCCTTCGAAGGCTTGTCGCTTCCAGGCTTCCACATATTGAGAGAGAGGATTTGATGGCGAGCGATGCACGGACGGAGCTCTTGGACGATCGCTGGCTTGCTTTGCGAGCCGCTTTGAGATGATCAATCCCTGGGAGTCGATTGGAGGTGCATTGGTCCCGAATTTGGCGATTATTGCTTGATTGCATTCCAGTTTGTTTAGGGATACGGGACATTGCGTCCCTGTTTTAACGTTCAGCTCCGAAAATTCCGAGTCGCTGACTGCAGTGGACCAGTCAAAGTGGTCCACAGAAAGTGCAGAATTTTTTTCACTTTTGCCTCATTTTTGAGAGTCAATTTAAATAAATATAAATTGCCCTGTGCGAATTGCGTAGAGTATCTTGTGCACATAAGGTGGCTTCGTTCAGTGCAGCTCTGTGTACAGGCAGAGCCTCTCCTTTGGCGATACTTTCATGGACTCGCATACGACTTGGTTGTCGCTGGTGGCTGATGTGGTGATGGATGAATTTTTAGGAAATGGCTCAAAATTCAGATGGATGGCAACCCAGGCCAGCCAATCAAAACATCGTATATCTTCATTTTCAGCCAATCAAACGTCGATACACATCTTCACATCCTGATTATGTGTTGACAACGTTTTGTGACCCTTGCGTCCACTTCAAATTGGAGTCAGCTTTCTCTATCATGACAATACCTTCGCAAGGGTGTGCTTACATCCACATAATATGTCAACACCTTTGCTGTTATGTAGCACCACCACTTTGAATGTGTCATGCTCATATACGTGCGGACAACACAGAACATACAATTTACATTGTATGTATTGCATGAAAAGTTGCACACACCCTTTCCATTTCGTTTTTCGGAGGAAAGTGGATGGCACCACAACTTCAACGTACTTAAATGGGAGGATTGTGTCACGGATTGTGGTGCGTTGGACACGCCCGGCTTTGTTGCAGAAGACGTCCCACTCTTGTGGGACGTTTCTAGGTTTGACGCAAAAGCTCGTTTTGAACACAGTTGCAAGAACGCCAAGACAGGAGGTGACGTAGGGGCCGAACTTGCGGCGGAATCATATTCCCATTGGTCATATGTCTCGAATTCATAAATCTTTTCCTGCGAAGCTAACAAATCTCGATTGAGACGACTTGAAAAGAGTGGTACCTACAGAGAGGTTCAGACTTCAGACAGTAAAAAAGAAGAGTGATGGTCGCTATCGCAGTTATCACCATATTTCGTGACACAATCTATTCACTTAAGTACGATACTGATTGTGGTAGTATCCTCTGTCTTTTCGGAGAGTCAGCCTCTCCATTTTACCTCTCTCTGATTGGCTGAAACGCAATCTTATAATGCGCAATATCTGCCAATAAGCGCGCATTCCTCCTCAGACTGAAGCGAGGGGAGGGGGGAGAAAACCACCACAGTCTTCCTTGCCATGGCGTCACAGCCAGAAAAGCGAACTAACAGGCAAAAGCCCACGCGCGCGCGACAAGAAGCGCAAGTGAGCACGTGACGCGCTTCGTCTTGTCTCTCTCTCTCTCTGTGCAGATAGACCCCACACACATAATCGCTCGTTCTGCGCTTGTGTTGTCTCACATACGCCAACAGAGACCGCCTCGCCGCTGCTTGTCGACAAGCGGGGAGAGACGTGAACAAGCGCGAGAGAGTATGGAGCTGGAAGTCGAGACCGCGAGCGCGCACCAGATCGTGGCGGACGGCGTGGGCGACGCGGCGATGAGCTCGCCGTCCCATAGCAGTCTCAGCAGCAATGGCCAGCAGCAGCATTCGTCTTCACACAGCAGCAGCAGTAGCTACAGTGGTGCGGACTCGTTGCGGCTGTCGGAGATCGAGAGCGCGCACCTGTGCCCGAGCGCGCGCGTGAAGATGGAGGAGCTCTTCAAGCAGTGGCTCAACGTGGACGGCACGAAGGACATGATCCATGCGATCGTGGATGATATCCGCAGCGGCAAGGACATGGACGCGATTGTCGCGCTCTACGCCAACCAGTCGAATAGCAGCAGCGTGAATGGACTGCAACCGCTCTCCGGTAGCAGCAGCTCGAGCTCGAGTACCAACATTAATGGAGACCTGCACTCGCCGTCGCGAAGCCCGAAGCGTCCGCCAAACTACCATCACTTTGGCGGAAACTCGGTGGGTGTGAACAACAGTCCGAACAGCAGCAGCAGCCGCAAGAAGCACCTCGTCGTGAGTCTCTTTGGCGACGAACTGCATGGTGAAGTGGAGAAGCAACGCGAGAGCGCAGACGTCGCGATGAAGGAGGACGACCCACCTGCAGCAGACGCAGACCAGGCGATGGACGAAAGCAACAACAGCAACAATGACGCGACGGACGAGCAGGCAGTGCTGGGCCAATTGCGCAAGCAGATCCCGAAAATTTACACACCAGGCGAAGGGCGACGAGGACGTCTGCGCGGGCTGTCGACCGACTCCATGGCACGCAAGAGCGTACGTCGATGTATTTACCTGCTATTTGCTTGTGTGGGGGTTTGTATGATACTGACATGGTTGTTGGACTATATTGCTTGCAGACTGACATTGAGACGCGCTTCCGTGATTTCGCGGACGGCATGAAAGTGGAGGACTTTGTCGCGATCACCAAGGACCTCTGCGGATTCCCATCGTTCTTCAACGCGCCGTTCTTCCGCCGCATTGTCAACAGCACTTCCGACGACAAGGCTGCTGCAGCTGGTGTTGCACCACCTACGAAAGAGAACCCGACAGATGACGACGCGCCGCGGATCACGAAAGAGGTCTTCCAGGCGTACTGGACAAAGGAATTGGCTCCTTACGACAGCGTTGAGCGCTTTTTTAGAGTAGTAAGTGCTGTCTTTTTTTCTCCCATTGCTCCATTCTTCGTGCAGCAATGTTGTATCAGTGTTCTAATGTGTGTACCCTTTGGTGAATTTGTGATTTTTCAGGTAAAGCAGCCACAGAACGACTACATTGAGCGCGACGACTTTGCGCCATTTCTGCATGGTAAGCTTGTGGGAAATTGTGATATACACGTGTTATGAAGAGTTGGTGGCTAATGACCTCTTTGTTATGCTGGCGATGCAGAACTTCTAAAGTATCACCCCGGATTAGAGTTTTTGGGGAACACGCCGGAATTTCAAGAGAAATATGGTGCGTACAGTACATGCTTCCAACTTGCCTGACTCTATGGGGCAATGATATTCAGACTAACGTATTGGTTCTTGTCACGATTTTGCATGCAGCGTTGACCGTGGTCGTGCGGATTTTTTACAGTGTAGATAGAGACAGCAGCGGCCGCATCACGTTGCGGAAGTTGCGTCGCAGCAACCTCATCGACGCGTTCAACTGTGTCGACGAAGAAGAGGATATCAACAAGGTACCCATTCGTGTTCTTTTATTCATTCGGGAGAAATTGGGTCGTCAAGACCTCTTCTGAAAAACTCATGGGATGTCGTGTTTTGTTCTTTTAAACGTGGTAGGTCAACTCGTACTTCTCCTACGAACACTTTTACGTGTTATACTGCAAATTCTGGGAACTGGACACGGACCACGACTTCCTACTGAGCCAAGACGACCTCGTGCGCTACGGTGGCCACTCGCTCACGCGCGTGATCGTCGACCGCATCTTTGAGCACGGGCGCCGACCGTTTGCGCGTGTGCAGAACTTGTCGGTCGACGAGAAGAAGAAGATGAGCTATGAGGATTTCATTTGTAAGTGTTTAAGTGTTTATCTGTGTGTCTATCCGGAATGGGTACTTGGGTGGCGAGTTTCTAATGATGTGCTGTGCTACAGACTTTATGCTCTCGGAGGAAGACAAGAGCAACCACGTGAGCATCCGCTACTGGTTTGAATTGGTCGACACGAACGAAGACGGCGTGATCCGCGCCGACGAGATGCGCACGTTCTACCGCCACCAGATCCACCGAATGGAGTGTCTCGGCCACGAAGTCGTCCCATTTGAGGACGTGCTCTGCCAAATGTGAGTGCGCTGCTTTTGTAGAATTCGCTATTGCTCAAAGCGATGGATTTGAGGAACTGACACTGACTGAATGCGGTTGCTGTTCGCGCTCTAATGTTTCAGGTCGGACTTGCTGCATCCAGCCGTCGAAGGCGAGTTCTACCACAAGGATTTCGTGCGAGACGACAAGATCCGCGTCTCGGGGGTGTTCTTCAACGTGCTCTTCAACTTGAGCAAATTTATAGAGTTCGAGCAGCGCGACCCGTTCCTCCTGCGCCAGCAACTCGCTGAACCAGAGCTCACGTGAGTTTGGCGTTTGTGAATCACCACTATTGGAGAACCCTCGGTCCATCTTGCTGACTTACTGGATGGATATTTTGTGTTTGCCCTTTTACAGTGACTGGGACCGCTACGCCCGAGCCGAGTACGCTCGCCTCGCGATGGAAGAAGAAGGCCGCGACGACGACACGGCGATGGACATCGACACGATGGACGGCTGGTATGTCTCAGACGAGCAAGAGGAGGACGCGGACATCATGGGCACTGGCGGGGCTGCGGCTGGCGGCAGTCGGACTGTCGAAGCCCCCTTTTAAAGAACCCGAGCCGAGAGGAGTCACCTGCGGATACCAATCAGAGAGCGATACAGAGAGAGATACAAGGCTTGAGCTGCAGCCCCTCCGCCAGTAGAAACGTGTATAGGAAGCAAGAAGATGGAGAGAGGGAGAAGCCTGGCTGACTCGCTGCTAATCGCAGCCAAAGAAGCTGAGGATAGTAGAAGCAAGAGGTGAATAGTAAACGAACGAACGGCCTTGGAAGGGGGTATAAGCGACCAAGCAGGCAACCATACAACACACATAATACAACAAAATACACACACAAAAAGCACAAGCGTGTTGTCTTCATTACTGCTTCTTTTGCTGATCTGCCTGTGCTTGAGTCTGCTTGAGCTTCTGCAGCCGGTCGTTGCAGAGCTTGAGCTGCTTGACCTGTACTTGGCACTTGGTCCAGTCGCGGTCGTACTCGCCCAGGCACTCTTCCAGCTTGTAGTAGTCCTTGGAGCAGCCCATGCGCTCGATCATGTCGTCGATGTCGATGTCCGCGCCAAAGTCGCTCTTGCTCCCGGCGTGCAGCCCCGGCACTACCTGCGGCGGCGCGTCTCGTGCGCTCATCGCGTGGATCTGTTGATTTTGACTGTTGCTGCTACTAGTGCTGCTGCTGGTAGTGATGACGGAATAAGCGCGTCTTCCTCTTGCTTGGGCGTCCTTCTTGTCTGTCACCTTGTCAATGTCGCAATGACTGACAACTTTGAGGCAAGTGATGGGTGAAGCATCTCTCTAAATTGATAGTAGTCCTCTACCAAAATAAAGAGGGTTTCATCAAACTTTAACAATTACACAAAAAGTCAAATTGCACTCTTACTTTTCCTCAAAACCGTAAACTTGATCCCATCTTTACCATAGAAATACCAAGTCAATGACCAGAAACGTGTTGTAACCTGAATTTTGCAACATCGATTATTTATTCTATTGGATAGATCAATTATGCTTTTTGCTAGGCTTTCTAGAAGGTGTCACTATAGCGAGGTTGAAGCCATTTAAAAAAGTGACAGTCGTCATCACGAAATCCTTGCCTTTCCCCACACAACCGAAGCAGAAGAAAACGACTCGAAGCAGGCGAGCTCGCACGGCAACCCCCTTCTTCCTGCCGCTACAGTATCCCTGCGTTGCTGTGTGTACTCTCGTTATCTGCGCAATGGAGTCCCCTGTCAGCGCCGAAGAGTTCAAGGCGCTCTTCCACGCCAAATACTTGGAGCTGGTCGCGAGCGGCGTCGCACCGAATGACGCCGCCGCACAGGCTCTGCAGAATCTGCAGCACCTCATGCCGACACCTGCGCCTCCAGCTACAGCTGCTACGGAAGCAGCTCCAGTAGCAACCGTACCACCACCGGCGGCTCCAGTCTCAGTCATTGTCCTACCATCGCCTGCTCCAGCACCGGCTTCTCCATCGACTGTGCACGTTGAACAACAACAACAACACGATGGAGCTGGTGACGACGTGCACATGGAAGACACGGACGAAGAAGAGCGCGAGATGCTGGAGCAAGCAAAGGCAATGTCGTCGGAGAAGCAGCGCACGGACGTCGAGATCGAGGGAAACCAGCAGCACGAAGAGGAGCTGCAGAAGCACAACGGAAGCAGTCAACAAGTCACCGAAACTCAGGCTCCAGCTGCTTCTACTCCAAGCGCGGTGGAAGAAAAGAGTAGCCTACCGCCTCTAGGAGCGCAACTGAAAGACGCGTTGCTTGCTGCTGCACCGACTGACGAATATCGAGACGTGAAGAAGTTCGTGTACCAGATCTTCTCCGATCTCGATGTGCTGAATGTGACGTTCGTCACGAGTGATTCTTCGAGTGCGAGTGCCATAGACACGGACAAATGGTGGAACGTGGACCACGCCTTGCTAACCGAAGTCTACGAGCTGCTGAGCACTGCGATGAACCAGAGCTCGGACCAGAGCGCGCTGCAAAACACGATGTGCAACGCGCTGGAGACGCTCGTGTCCCAGCCGTGGAATGTCTGTTCGACGTGGTCCAAGCCCGAGTCACTGCGGTTCTTTTTGATTTTCTTTGAGCACCCGTCGCTCTTTGATCCAGATTATTTAAACGTCGTCGGCGGGCTCTGCAAGTTGTTCTACCACTCGTCATCGATCGCGAAAGCGCTTGTGCGTGACCACTGGAGCCAGCATTTCGACAACGACGAACTCTATCGCTTACTCCAGATTTTACAGCAGGCGATCACAGTGTGTCTCTATGGATCCAAAAAGCTGGATCTTGTGTACGCCTCCTGCAGTGTATTGAAGGAGCTCCATGCGATCAACAATGAGCGCAGCAGCAGCGAGCCGTTTGCGACCTACGAGGAGTTCTACAACGACGCAGTCAATTCAGAAGTCGACATCATTGAAGACTACACGCGCTCGATCACGTTTATGAAGAAGCGCCACGCGATTTCGTCCTCGAGTCGCGAACCGTTCATCATCCCGCAGCGCATGCTCTCGGAGCTCTCGTTCTGCGACTACCCGTTTGTGTTGGACGCAGGGTCCAAGAGCCGCATTCTCCAAGTGGATTCCGATCTCGAGCAGCGGTCGCGCGCGCAGGATGCCGTGCTGGCGGGTCCTCTCATGGGTTTGGCGTCCCAGTATCTGATCTTGAAAGTGCGACGAGAGAATGTGATCGAAGACTCGTTACAACAGCTGGTGCGGCTGTCGGCGGATACGCTGAAGAAGCCACTGAAAGTCAAGTTCATCGGCGAAGAAGGTGTGGACGAAGGAGGCGTCCAGAAAGAGTACTTCCAGATCCTCATCCGTCAGCTGCTTGACCCTGCATTTGGGATGTTCACCTACGACGAAGAGACCCGTCACTTGTGGTTTAACAGCGATTCGCTGGAGTCGACGATGGAGTTTGAGCTGATCGGGATCTTGCTGGGCATCGCGATCTACAATGCGGTGATCCTCGACGTACACTTCCCTCACATTGTCTACAAGAAGCTGATGGAGTGCAAGATGGGACTCGAAGATGTCGAGATCGCGATGCCAGAGCTGGGCAGGGGGTTGCGCCAGCTGCTGGAGTTTCAGGGGAATGTGGAAGAAGTGTTTCAGCGCAACTTTGAGTACTCGTACGAAGTGTTTGGTGCAGTCAAGACCGTGGAGCTCAAGCCTGGCGGGAGTTCGATTCCAGTGACCAACGAGAACCGCGAAGAGTACGTGTCACTGTACGTTGACTACATTTTGAACAAGTCCGTTGCACGCCAGTATGACGCATTCCATCGCGGGTTCCATTTGGTTTGCAACGGTGAAGTGCTGCAGATGTTCCGCTGGGAAGAGCTGCATCTGACGATCTGCGGCAGTCCAGACTTGGACTTTGAAGCGCTGGAAGAGGTGACGCACTACGACGACGGCTTCACAGAAGACAGCGAATGTATCAAGTAAGTAGACGCCTTATCGTGGATGCTGTTGGAGTGGTCTAACACAATTTCTTTATGGTGCCCGCTTGTATTCTTGCCATTTCAGAAACTTTTGGAGTGTGGTGCACGAATTCTCGCTTGAAGAGAAGAAGAAGCTGCTCATGTTCTCGACTGGAAGCGACCGCGTGCCGATCCGTGGTCTATCCAACATGGTGTTTGTGATCTCTCGCAACGGATCCGACTCGGACCGTCTCCCAAGCGCGCATACCTGGTGAGTGAAGACGAGCAACAACTTGAACGTCAACTCTGTAATGTACCCTACTCTTTGGCCAATCACTCATTAACTTCTGTATTTGGTTTGTCATCGATATCAAAAATGACAGCTTCAATCACTTGCTGCTTCCTGAGTACGACACCCGCGAGAAGCTCAAGGAGCGTCTGCTTCTCGCCATCACCCAGAGCGAAGGCTTCGGATTGAGGTAGTCTTTTGCTTCTATGAAGAAGCCTTGAGTGTGGAGTACCGTTCAAAGAGCGAGGGACTGTGCAGAATTTTGAACGTGCGGGACAGAGTAAAAGACAGCTCCAGCCGAGAAGAAGAAGACGAATCAGTAGGAGATGGAGACAAAGGAATCTCTCTCAAGGTTCTTGTTCTTCTTGAGGGGAAGCTCAATGGAAGTTTGAATAGAGCAAAGAGCCAGCAAACCAAGTTTGATATCACCAAAATTGTCTTCATCGACCAACAAGGCGACATAATCCGGCGCAATCACTCTGTTGGCACGCAAATCTGGGTGGGTGGGCGGGTATTCTCATTAAACCCGTTTCACCAAGCTCAAACCCATAACTATATTTCATTTCGCATTCAATTTCCAAATCAAAAATAGAACACGGGTTCAGCTGGTGAGTCGGATATGGTTCTTCAAACCCTGGAAAATACCCGACCTGTTTCAGGTTTGCGGAATGGAATGCGGCAAGCAGCGAACGAATGCCGCGTCAGTCACATTCCGCAGCGTCATATCCCAGCGAGAGAGAGCGCGCGCGCGCGTACGAGCAAGAGGCCTCGCTGCTTGGTGTGCTTGCATCTCCCCCCTTCAGTCCCAGATCCGCAGACCCCCGACGACGCCCTCGTACCCTTCGCTCGTCAGCTCCATAACAAGCGACAGACAGACAAGCAGCCAGGCCAGACACGATGGACGCGATGGAGGCCAAGATGCTCGAGTGGCGCAAGAAAGTGCCGAGCAAGCGCCAGCTCACGTCGACGCTCGGCAAGATCGTGCAGCAGAAATCGGTCGCGGTGCTCTACACGCCCAGCGAGCAGGACCGCATCAAGAAGATGACGGACCTGATCGCCAAGGCCACGTCCGACTACGAGCGCGGCGAGCACTGGGACCGCATCATGGCGGTCGTCGACGCGCTCACGAATACCAGCAACCGCGCAGTGTACGTCGTGTGAATGCTATGAATGCTTGCTTGGTGGAGCTATCTCTATATTCGCGGTGTGCGTTGTATTGACCGTTTGTGTATGGTATCATTGTTTGGTTGTAGGTTGAAGGAGTCAGTCCGCTACCTTCGTCTCCGCTTGGGCGATGCCTCACCGAGAGTCGTGATCTTGGCGCTGACGCTCACGGAAGCAGTTGTGAAGAACTGCGGCCACCTTGTGCACTTGGAGATCTCGGCAGAGCCGTTCATGAGTGAGCTTGAAGCGCTGCACAAGGTATGATCGATTGATCTCACACATGACACCACTGTCTGAGTATGCGAATGATTAATTTGATGAGTATGATATGTTTGCTGTTACGTTGCTCAGAGCCACTCGAACAAACGTGGTCGCGATAGTCTGGAGATTGCGGCGCGCATTTTGGACATGGTGCAAGCGTGGGGCGAAGCGTTCCTTCCATACAGAGTACGTAGTTGAGCTCATAGGGAATTTCAGCTTACTTTTCAACGTCTCCAAACTAACTCTGGCGCGTCTGTGATAGCACGATTACCCGCTGTTCATCGATACGTACCACAACATGCGCAAGAAAGGCGTCAAGTTCCCAGAGCAATACGACGAAACGAAAGTGCCAGTGCTCACTCCTACGACAGTGCCATCATCTTCGTCGTCGTCACGCGCTAGCATGGATACGTCGTCGGTGTCCAGCACGAGTAGTGCACTTGCGGGGCTTTCCTCGTCGGAACTGTACCACGTCGCTACGAACGTCACTGACATGTTTGAAGACATGCTGCACGAAGCCCAAAAGTCGAATTCTTCGATTAGCAACCAGGGCGTGATCCTGGAGCTTGCGATTCAGGCGAGAGAGTTGGTGCAACGCATGGAAGGACTGATCCAGTCTGCAGTTGCTGACGGCAATGAGGTACATCGCTGGATATACATTGTTTTGTTGGTACACGCTTTACTTGTCAAACTGACTTGTGGTAATGGGTTTCGTGGTATGTCTTTAGAACCTCGCCAATTACTTGACTGTGAACGACAATCTTCACGCGGCGCTGAAGAAATACGACCAGCTCTCTTCTAGAATCGCTGCCAGCAACCAAGAAAATGAGGATCAATTTTCAGGAAGACGCAGCGCTACGGAACGAAGCAGCCTGTCAGGTAGCAGCCGCGGCAGCAACAACCAAACACAGGACGATGACGACGACGATCCGTTCGCAGAGTTTGTTCGAGCACGTGCAGGAAGCTCTCACTCGGTTTCCAAAAACAGTCATGCAGTGGCATCGCAGAAACAGGAGCACTCTAACAACCAAGTTGACGAAGAAGACGAAGAGGACGATGACCCTTTTGCCAGTTTTGTGCAGCAGCGAGCTGCTAAAGTCCTGGGTGGCGACAAGATTTCTGAAGAAAAGAAACCCGCCGCGCCTGTAGCGGAGAAGAATCTGATCGATCTGTGGGATGGTGCGTACCTGAAAACTCAACGCGCGTGCGGGATATGTGATTTCGTACTAACTGGAACAAATCTGTCTGTTTGTGCGAATTAGATGAGCCAGTTTCAAACCAGCCACCAGCGTCTGCACCAGCTCCTTTGGCAGATTTGTGGTTGGACGATGATTTGCTTGCAACTCCAGCTCCTGCTTCAGTTGGACAATCATACGTCCAACCAGCACCATCGGCTGCTCCTGGTTCAGTGTCATCACAACCATTGATTGACGACTTGTGGGGTGGTAAGTTGATTGTTCTTTTCCAGTACGATATGTCACCTTTGTATACCGCAAGTTCTGACTTTCTGATCTTGTGTTGCTGCGATTAGATGTCTTCGCAGCTCCAACTCCTGTCGCTGCATGTGCTCCAGCTGCTTCACTCCAGCAGCGTGTGACCTCGAACAATGCCAACCCATTTGATTTCTTAGACTTCAGCCAGAAGGTATGCCTGTGCCATCGAATCTTCCAAAGTTTCTCTATGAACTCTCATCTCTGACTCATGTTCTATTTCGTATTCCTAGACCACGATCTCGTCTCCGGCGAATCCGTTTGACTTTGCGCAAGCTCCAGCTCGTCCAGTTTCCCAACAACCTGCTCCAGCTCAACCAAAGCCGTTCAATCCTTTCGATTTCTAGAAGTTGACTCGTACTCGATGTGTCGTTGACATGTCTTTGAAGCGTGAGCTGCGATCTCGACACAATGTTGTAAATTTAAGTTAAAAGCTCTCTTAGAGGAAAAAAAACAAGTTGATAGATGGATGATGCCAAGGTCGTCAAGTGAAGATGGACCAGTGGATAATGGTAGATGAACAAAGCTGAATTTGACCGAACTGAGTGAGCAAATAACAAGGGAAGCGTTAGTGGAGTGTAATGCATTGGACACATTATCATTGCAGCACCGCGTACCTGTGCTCCCTGTTCATCTGGAGACCACACTTCCCACTTCACCGTGACATCTCCAGCCGCCAACCCGCAGTACTGTGCTGCTTTGATCTGGGCATCGATACTGTGCCCCCTAGGTCAACTGTTCATCAATGGAGCGTGATGCACGCACGCGCTTCACAGTCGCAATGCCTTTGCGATGGACTGGCGCTTCTGGTTCCAATGAGAGGATGAAACGAGAATGGAAATGAAACAAAAGGAAGATTTTTGAGGTTATTAAACCACGCGTATCACGATAATCTCCGAATTTCACAGTTAGCGCTTCTCTCTCTGTCAAAAACGAATTGCGGCAGCGTCCTGCGCGTTTACGAACACCATCTGGAGCGCTTCGTTCCTCTTGGCGTTTCCTCAGCGATCAGAGCTCGCTTCTTTCTCGGGGTTTTCTCGATACCACTCGGGCGCGTGGCTTGGCGAGTGGGCGGGCGGCAATCGGAGGCGAGGCGCCATAGAGTTCTGTAGCGCAGGAGGTACGGCTTGGCGATTGCATCGCCGCGGACTATGGGCATGTTTTCGTCGTTGTTGACGACAGCAGCAAACGACCAGTTGAATGAGCCCAGCACAAC